>OY757010.1:214547703-214747703 GCA_963580285.1 Lucinisca nassula
AAAAACATTCAGATATTGTTATGAGCCTATCTTCAAAACTTCGAAATCTTAAAGCAGGCTATTTATAATCACTTGTTCGCAACAGAATTTATTTTTATTGTCTGTATTGCACACGTCACCAGTTTACATCCATAATTTACAAACGGCGACAAATTAAAATGTTTCTACAGTCAGTAAAGACTCACTATCCACTTTGTACCAGAAACCCCAAACAATGCAGACCCAGATCAGATGCCGCAGTGGTTTCTGATCAGGGCATACACTGTTTCCTTAAAGTTCAACCATTTTGCAAATAAATTTTGACAAAAACACAACCTGACACTCCTAGGTTTTGAATTGGACTCCTGTCCAGGAACCGCGGTGCGAGGCAGACCGTCCATGCTTATAAACCCTATTGGTTTCATTGGGCGACAGGGCTTGAGATGTCATTTCATCTCAGTGTTGGGTAAAAGTCCCACAAAATTGGAAGCAACGTCTCTAAAATGACCTTTACAGTGTTGATGGGGACGTTAAACCTCAAATCAAACAAATCTACTTTAATGTGTTTTTTTTGTTACTGTTGAGCATCTGTCATTATCAAAGGAATAATTTCTCTTTCTGAAAAACGCTAACGTGCTTGATTTGTATAGTAAATAAGAAAATGTGACTGTTCAGAGTTAAGAAGAATTAGGGGATAACTGTACTGAAAATTGTCATTTGGGGAGGTAAATCGGTGGTTTTACGGTCGGTAATTTCGTTTTACGGCGACGCGTCAGCGGAGCCGTAAAACGTAATTTGCGACTGAAAACCGACGATTTACCTCCCCAAATCACAATTTTGCAATACAGTTATCCCCATTCTAATGCACTTATACGGTTGTTTTGTTAAAAATTGTACTATTTTGCACAAAACGGCTAGCGCGGTGAGCTGCGTAAAACCAAATGACAACCATTGGAAAGCGACGTTACATGATGATGTCGGATTTCCGACAGTATATCGCAGAATATACTGTCGCAAATTTTTGACGTTATCCAATCAGACGTCGCGTTACATACGCAAGTGCATTAGAATATGTGATATACGGGTGGAGTTGTGAGAGTTTCACTGGAACATGCAAACTACAGATAATGTCTTTTTTGTACTCTAAGTGTAAAACTGTTTAAAGTCACTTTTACTTTTCTAAATGATAGGTGAATTTGACTTTTCAGAAGTATTCACAGTTACAAGTATTAGAAAGCATCAAAATATATAGTTTTATTGTCATATGCCTTACCTGTGATATTTGTTTCATTGTTAAGTAGTAATTGTAGATAGCCAATATGTTTTTAAATCTCCATCTTAGTTGCATTCATTTTCTTAGGGAAAATAAATATGCAGTGAATTAGATAATTATGTTTTGATAACTGTATGGTACATGTTAAACATAGAAGATTTTACAAATAAGATGATGCAATAATGATCTTTTTGGATTATTGCAAATTTGGTCGAATTCTATCACAAACTACCTGGCTGGAGCTATCATTCGTGAAATATCCTGAAATGCAAATCTATGGGACCTTCCATGAACTTTATTAGTTAGTTTTTGTTAGTTTTGATCAAAACACGGATTTATGTACTCATCCATCAGTGAGAAACTTTCATTAACCCTTTTTGTACCAGATTGAATATTCCTCCTTTTATATAGCAGGAGTCCATTTCAAAATTTAGGGGTGTCAGGTTGTGTTATCATCAAAATTGATTTGGAAAATGACTAAAATTTTAGCAAACAGAAGAGGCCCTGATCACACTCCGCATTCTGCAGCGTCTGATCTGGGCCTGCACTGTTTGCCAGGGAACCCGTTTTGGGGTTTCTGGTACAAAATGGGTTAAGCATATATGATCTAAATTGTGAACAAAGGTTGCACAAATTTTCTGCTGAAAACTGTTATTTATAAAGCATTTCAATATTTGAACGGTATTGTTTTTCAAATTGCAGTATTTATCAATTTTATTTATTCAACATACCATTGCTATATATTTGTAATGTTCATTTTTTTTTGGATAAAGCCTTGTTTATTTAAACTGAAAAAAAAAATACATTTTGACATTACATGTATATTAGTATATGAAAATTCTATTACTTTTTGGAATTTATTTAGCACTAAGTTTCTAAGTATGTCAGGATACATATATTTTATTCAGACACAAAAAGATGTTGCCAGATTTGAACTATAGTGAAATACATGTTAAACTAGAAAGTTGTTTTCTTAACTGTTGAAAGCTGTGATTGTTTAGATTACCTTTTTTATCTTGCACATCAGAGATGATTCAAAGCCAAGTTTCTAATATTGAGGGTAACATTACGATAACACATCCATGTGATATATTGCATTCTGATATACCACCAAACCGGTAATTTGTCCATGATTTGTAATAGTTGTCTTATTTAAACTCGAAACATAGGTTGTGAGTGCTCGTTTCACCCGCGGTTCTAACGAGCAACCACAACCTATGTCTTGGAGCAGAAATAAGAAAAATTATGTAGACTCATAAACCCCAGTTTTCTCTTTATAAAGTGGGGAGTAGAGGGATATTTATTACATGGACGTGTTAAAGTGATGATGTTTACACATTCAGGGGAGGGAATTCTTTGAAAAATATTTTGTTTCCCCTACCATCAAGGATTTTAAGGAGCAGTTTCTTTCCTTTTTTTCTCAAAGATCACATTTTAGAGGAAAGCAAACAGAAGGTACCAAAAGTATTTTTTTCTGGTAGAAAATAGCGGAAACTTTACCAGGTATTTTGAATAACTTTCAAACATTATTTAGCATGTGCTGACATTATTTTATTGGCATTAAATTGCCAAATTGATGAAGTAATTGTTCCATTGCATAAAACTGAAAATAAACGGTTTGCTATGTTACATGGTTGTGGTATCTTGGCTTGCTACAGATTATGAGATACAGTAAAATTCTGCTATTAAGACCACCTGAAATAAGGACTAATTCTGCTTAAAAAAGCTTTGGGTCTTAAAGACAACTTTTGAACAGTCCCCAAGGAGGTCTTAATATAGGAACTTTACTGTATACCTAAAATTTTGTTTGTTTGATTTGAGGTTTAACGTCCCCGTCAACACTGTAAAGGTCATTTTGGAGACGTTGCTTCCAATTTTGTGGGACTTTTACCCGACATTGAGATGAAATGACATCTCAAGCCCTGTCGCCCAATGAAACCAATAGGGTTTATTAGCATGGGCGTTCCGCCTCACACCGCAGTTCCTGGACAGGCTTAGATCCTCTTAGTGGTTTACCAGTACTAGTGTGCTGGCCGGATTCAGCTCTGCGTGGAAGCATCATGCAGCCCATATATTTCTTCAAGCCCCTATGGGCGGGGGCTTGTATACCTAAAAAATACCCTTCAATCCTACAAGACATAATCATGACTGACAGATAACCTTTTCAAAGTGTGTTTTCTTGTTTTTTCAGAGAAGATGGCTTGACATTTTATATGAACGATCTGTGAAATTATTTCAGGGATATAGGTCTTTGTTTCACACGTGAGTCTGCTGCTCTCCAATATATATTAAATTATTTATAAGATAGAAAAGGAAAAGTCCACATTCAAGGAGTTATTATACCCCCACAAATGAAATTTGGGGGGGTATATAGGAGTGAGCTTGTCGGTCTATCTGTCGGTCGGTCGGTCTGTTGACTTGGTTTCCAGACGATAACTCAAAAAGCGCTTCACCAATTTTTATAATTTTTGGTACACTGATGTAACATCATAAAATACAGGTCAAGTTCGATTTCCACTACAATTCGTCAATTTTCGACATAGTTATGGCCCCTTTCAAGTGAAAAAATTGCAAAATGCGCTGATGTACTATCAAGGCAGTTTGCAAAATGCGCTGATGTACTATCAAGGCAGTTTTTGTGGGGTTCGGTACGGCTTCGGACGCTCAGTTACAACAAAGTTAGCCGGGAACCAGCTATCAAAATGGCGTAATACTCGCTGTCAGATCGGACGATTTCTGGATATAAAACATGGTTTATCAGCTGGTTTCGATTAAAGTGACCTGTTTGACTTGATGGGCCATGGTATTTACTGCCATTGATTAGTTCTAAACACATTTTAGTCAGGAAATACGGTCATTAACCGGACCACACATCATCTTGTTTGGGAAACTATTGATCTCCATTGTGTCAATGGTTGATCTGTGACAAATGCGGTCGGCGTTTATAACACGATTCGGTTAACTAACACGGTCCGTTGGTTGGACCCGGAGTTCCGTGTTATAACGAGGTATAGGTGTATGTTTAAACTAAACGCCATGGCAACCAGAGTTGTGGTTCTTGTGCATGACACGCCGTCTCAGCCTTGTGAACAACTGTGCCAGGTACCATCAATATATCACAAAGGGTATTGGAGTTATGCTCATCACAAAGTAGTCATTCTTTTGTATTAAAAGGGGAGATAACTCAAAAAGTATGCCATTCAGAGTTCTGGTTCTTGTGAATGCCTTGAATACCTCAGCCTTGTGAACAATTGGGCCAAGAACCATCAATGAATCTAAAAGGGTATAGGAGCTATGGCCATCACAAAGTTGTGTGTACGGACGGACGGACAGACGCCAGGCTGATTGCTATATCCCACGAGCCTATTCGGTCGGGGGATAAAAATAGGCATTTTTTGTAATCAAGGGGACGTAACTCTATGAAAAATGGGCAGAACTCTTCAGTTTTCAGATTCATCCGAGCTTTTATCCCTGACTTACTTACATGTTTGTTTGTTTTGGAGTTTAACGGCCCACTCAACACTATTTAGGTCATTTTTGAGCAGGTCAGTTTACCTATCCACACTTTACTGGACAGGCTCATACGTAAGCAGCTAACCAGTACAGTGCACATTCTTTCGCCAGAAACTGACAACTGCCCTTCTTGAATCAGCGGGAGAGAATGTCTTACTGACATGTAAGTTTCAATATCCAATAAAAACTGAAGGAGCTTCGGTGATGACTAGGTCAAAAATATGCATTTTCAACAAGACAGTGGCTAGCCGTCCGGTACTGGATGACCAGGCTACAAGTCTGCCCGTCCGGTACCGGACGACCAGCCAATGAGTCTGCTTGTCTGGTACCGGACTGCTAGCCAATCAACGTAGGAATGGCTAGCCGTCCGCTAGTAAATTTAAGAAGCTCATTATATATAGGGTAAGCATTCCAAATAATATTACCCATTGTATGATGTAATAAAATATTTCTTATTTACTTTTTTTTGTATTCTTATCAACTGCTTGGCACCATTTTTCTCTAAATTTCAGTAAGGGACGTAACTGTAATTGACCCTGATGCAATAGATTGTTGAACTGAAAGCTTTGTCCGGGCACTGGGACAGCTGTTATTATTATTTGTTATTATTATTATTTTTATTTTAATGTCAACGTTATTATTTCTACCTTTAAATTATTATTGTTATTATTAAACTCTGCAAATGTTTGTCCAATGTTGACCTTGTTATTAATCGTGATAGATTAACATTAAATTTGTTGAGCATATCAACATGATAAGTACAAAGAATTTTCAATTGGGGTAATTATCTTGTTAGCAACGCACACATAAAGGCATTGATTCTTTCAATGTTTCCGAAACACGATGAGTAGATCGAGCAATTACCATAATGATCCTATTATTAGGATTTTTACGGTACTGCTCAATTGCGATTTGCTGTTTTTCGCGACGCTTGGATCAAACGTTTTAGTACCTTCAAGTCGCAATTACATAGCTATAGAAAGGAAAGGTAAAATATAGAAACTTATAAGAAATATAAGTTATATTACCGATTGGTAATTACTTATAAATATATTATTTCAGCAGTAATAATAGAAATAATTAAACACGACCGCAGCTTTTATTATCACAGGCACTTTATTTGTTACGAGAATTATGCGTTACCGATACGGCTGTGTTTATTTGCCTTATTTTTAAAATGACGGAACAGGAAAATCTCAATGACGTTTACATAGTCTCAAAAAGGAACTATTTAGCATCCAGCACTCCAGAAAATGATACACGTGCTATTCAGCATTCATACCCTATATGAAAAGAGACTAAAATCAAAACTGAAGGTGCTACGATGATTACAAGCATTTTCCACTGTAAGTCTATATTTGGGACCTTGCTAAGTTTTCGAGTTCAATTCTTTTTAACGTTATATGATGCTCTTCTTATGTCGACAGTGGATATGTTTGGTTCAGCCAATCATACCAATAGTGGATATGTTTATTTCAACCAATCATAACCAAAGTGTTATGGAAAAGTCACTGAAGAAAATCCAAATAGAAAGAAATCACCTTAGCAACTTCGGTAAACCCACTTCATTTGGAGGAAGCTGGGGTTAACAGTGGTATACATTAGTTTAAGCTAACCCTTGACCAATATATCTCTGCAGCCTGCAAGCTGATCGCTGTGGCATGCCTCAGGTGGGGCATTGGTTACATAAGCTTTTTATTGAACTCGAAAACTTAGCAAGGTCCCAAATATAGACTTACAGTGGAAAATGCTTGTAATCATCGTAGCACCTTCAGTTTTGATCGGATTTTACTGAAACTTACATATAAGTTGGTGGGGGGGGGGGGGGTAAAAGCTCGGATGAGTTCGAACTCTGGCAAGATCTGCCTTTTAGTCGTAGAGTAACATCCCCTTGACTGCGGAAAGGCAGTGGCTAGCCGTCCGCGGTACTGGACGACCAGCAGTCTACGAGTCTGCCCGTCCGGTACCGGACGACCAGCCAATGAGTCTGCCCGTCCGGTACCAGACGGCTAGCCAACCCACATTGGAATGGCGAGCCGTCGGGTAGTAAATTTTAGTCTCTTTTCATATAGGGTATGAATGCTGAATAGCACGTGTATCATTTTCTGGAGTGCTGGATGCTAAATAGTTCCTTTTTGAGACTATGTAAACGTCATTGAGATTTTCCTGTTCCGTCATTTTAAAAATAAGGCAAATAAACACAGCCGTATCGGTAACGCATAATTCTCGTAACAAATAAAGTGCCTGTGATAATAAAAGCTGCGGTCGTGTTTAATTATTTCTATTATTACTGCTGAAATAATATATTTATAAGTAATTACCAATCGGTAATATAACTTATATTTCTTATAAGTTTCTATATTTTACCTTTCCTTTCTATAGCTATGTAATTGCGACTTGAAGGTACTAAAACGTTTGATCCAAGCGTCGCGAAAAACAGCAAATCGCAATTGAGCAGTACCGTAAAAATCCTAATAATAGGATCATTATGGTAATTGCTCGATCTACTCATCGTGTTTCGGAAACATTGAAAGAATCAATGCCTTTATGTGTGCGTTGCTAACAAGATAATTACCCCAATTGAAAATTCTTTGTACTTATCATGTTGATATGCTCAACAAATTTAATGTTAATCTATCACGATTAATAACAAGGTCAACATTGGACAAACATTTGCAGAGTTTAATAATAACAATAATAATTTAAAGGTAGAAATAATAACGTTGACATTAAAATAAAAATAATAATAATAACAAATAATAATAACAGCTGTCCCAGTGCCCGGACAAAGCTTTCAGTTCAACAATCTATTGCATCAGGGTCAATTACAGTTACGTCCCTTACTGAAATTTAGAGAAAAATGGTGCCAAGCAGTTGATAAGAATACAAAAAAAAGTAAATAAGAAATATTTTATTACATCATACAATGGGTAATATTATTTGGAATGCTTACCCTATATATAATGAGCTTCTTAAATTTACTAGCGGACGGCTAGCCATTCCTACGTTGATTGGCTAGCAGTCCGGTACCAGACAAGCAGACTCATTGGCTGGTCGTCCGGTACCGGACGGGCAGACTTGTAGCCTGGTCATCCAGTACCGGACGGCTAGCCACTGTCTTGTTGAAAATGCATATTTTTGACCTAGTCATCACCGTAGCTCCTTCAGTTTTTATTGGATATTGAAACTTACATGTCAGTAAGACATTCTCTCCCGCTGATTCAAGAAGGGCAGTTGTCAGTTTCTGGCGAAAGAATGTGCACTGTACTGGTTAGCTGCTTACGTATGAGCCTGTCCAGTAAAGTGTGGATAGGTAAACTGACCTGCTCAAAAATGACCTAAATAGTGTTGAGTGGGCCGTTAAACTCCAAAACAAACAAACATGTAAGTAAGTCAGGGATAAAAGCTCGGATGAATCTGAAAACTGAAGAGTTCTGCCCATTTTTCATAGAGTTACGTCCCCTTGATTACAAAAAATGCCTATTTTTATCCCCCGACCGAATAGGCTCGTGGGATATAGCAATCAGCCTGGCGTCTGTCCGTCCGTCCGTACACACAACTTTGTGATGGCCATAGCTCCTATACCCTTTTAGATTCATTGATGGTTCTTGGCCCAATTGTTCACAAGGCTGAGGTATTCAAGGCATTCACAAGAACCAGAACTCTGAATGGCATACTTTTTGAGTTATCTCCCCTTTTAATACAAAAGAATGACTACTTTGTGATGAGCATAACTCCAATACCCTTTGTGATATATTGATGGTACCTGGCACAGTTGTTCACAAGGCTGAGACGGCGTGTCATGCACAAGAACCACAACTCTGGTTGCCATGGCGTTTAGTTTAAACATACACCTATACCTCGTTATAACACGGAACTCCGGGTCCAACCAACGGACCGTGTTAGTTAACCGAATCGTGTTATAAACGCCGACCGCATTTGTCACAGATCAACCATTGACACAATGGAGATCAATAGTTTCCCAAACAAGATGATGTGCGGTCCGGTTAATGACCGTATTTCCTGACTAAAATGTGTTTAGAACTAATCAATGGCAGTAAATACCATGGCCCATCAAGTCAAACAGGTCACTTTAATCGAAACCAGCTGATAAACCATGTTTTATATCCAGAAATCGTCCGATCTGACAGCGAGTATTACGCCATTTTGATAGCTGGTTCCCGGCTAACTTTGTTGTAACTGAGCGTCCGAAGCCGTACCGAACTACAGTACCGTTAGTACATTCCAATGGCGAAATTACCGGGTTAGGGTTCGGAACCGGACAATGATCAACGCTTACAAGAAATTTGAATTACTTCCCTTGAAATGTCTTACCCTTAATATTTTAGCCATTTGAAACGATTTTTAATGGTGCACATGGTCTTTGAATGATTTTTTTTACCGCGAAAATCGATCTTGAATATGTTTTATCGATTGCTTTTAAGCTGGAATAAATTTGACTTTCTTTTACACGCGGCTCTAGAAAATGAGTTTTATTGCAGTTGACCGATCACATCCTCTGCATCGATGTTTAACATTTCTGCTGAGCAGTGATCCTTAACAGAGCGTGATAAATATTTTTTTTTCCGGTTGCGTAACTGAATTCTTTAATCTCTTTATCTCAGTAAGCGAAAACTTTTGATTGTGCCGATGGCAGTTCATGTTTATCATGCGTGGCAAGCTAAACAAGTTTATATACTGTATATTCAACTCTGCTGGAGGCCTGCAATAAATACCAAAAAGTACCGTTATAAACCGTGTTAGCTACCGTATTACCGCAGTCAAAAGTGAGAGGAAATTAAATTTGTTGCGCTTAAAACCCGTTACAATCCTTGGATAATATTTATTAATATTGGTTGGGGAAAATTTGGGGTCCAAACCAAAACCGTGTTATAAACCAAAACCGTGTTATATCCGAATTCGTGCTGTAACGAATCGTGCTATAACGAGGTCTGTATTTATTTCATTAAGGTAGTGAATAATATGTATCCAAATGTAACACAAGCAATTAGAGGATTAGAACGAAAACACAACTACTTATATAGTTCTCCTGACATGTGTAAAATGCTTTTGAGTTATCTCCACTTCCAATAAAATAGAGTGACTACCTTGTGATGGCAATAACACCAATCCCCTTTAAGATATATTGATGGTAGCTGGCACAGTTGTTCACAAGGCCGAGACGGTGTGTCATGCACAAGAACCACAGCTCTGGGGGCCATGGTTTTTGAGTTATCTCCCCTTCCAATAAAATAGAATCACTACCTTGTGATGGCCACATCTCCAATACTCTTTGAGATATATTGATGGTTCTTGGTACAGTTGTACATGAGGTTGAGCAGGTGTGTCACGTGCAAGAACCACGACTCTGGGTGCCCTGTTTTTTTTTAATTATCTCCCCTGACAGTATAACCTTGTGATGGCCCTAACTCCAATACCCTTTGAGATATATTGATGGCATTTGGTACAATTGTATACAAGGTTGAGACAGCGCTTCGTGCCTAAGAACCACAACTCTGGATGCTATGGTATTTAAGTAATCTCCCCTTCCAATATAACAGTATGACCACCTTGTGATCACCGTTCCTCCAATAGACATATTGGTGGTACTTGATGCAGATGTACATGAGGTTCAGCAGGTTATATTTTCTTGTCCTTTGGGATCATTGATTCCATTGTGGAGTTTTGAAAATATCTGAGGGTCACTGATGAGGCCTAATTGGCCAAAACTAGCTAGTCTGGCCCAGAAAACATGTACACTCCATATTTTTCACTTCTGTGGTGTATTCCTTGCTTCCAAAGGATAACCCTTTTATAGAACATATTTAACTTCACTACAGCTGGTGTGTGGGAATGTGTGGCGGCGGTAAAACGTCTCCCTGCCCTACATCATAGGGTAGATTATATTTTCTTGTCCTTTGTGTTTCCATTGTGGAATTTTGAAAATATCTGAGGGTCACTGATGAGGCCTAATTGGCCGAAACTAGCTAGTCTGGCCCAGAAAACATGTACACTCCATATTTTTCACTTCTGTGGTGTATTCCTTGCTTCCAAAGGATAACCCTTTTATAGAACATATTGTCATGCTCAAGAATTTCAACTCTGGATGCTCTGGGTTGAAATTATTCGTCTTAATCGCGACGGAAGTAAGGGCGAGGATTGTGGTCACGTAAAATTGATTTAAGCACCCCCGCCAGTGGAATTCGTTTCACTGACCGTTCAAAGGCGGTTCTTCTGTCGCGGTTTAATTTTTGTTATGGTTTGTCTTTTAGTGTTTGAATTGCTTATATTATTTTGTTTTGGATAGCCAATCGGCCATTTTGTGGGAAAGTAACTGTCATTTTGGTTTTCCGCTGTTGGTGTTCCCATTGGGGTCTGTTGTTTCGTGTTAGTGTTTCGTTCCCTTTGGTGTCTCTGATGGAAGCTGTGGGTTAATTGTATCGATTCCTGATCATTGCCCCCACTTCTGTTTTGAGTTATCTCCCCTGACAATAGAACATTGTGATGACCATACCTCCAACACCCTTTGAGATATATTGAAGAAACTTGGCGCAATTGTCTACAAGGTACAGAAGGGGCGTCATGTGCAAGAACCACAACTGTTGGTGCTGTGATATTTGAGTTATCTACCCTTCCAATATAACCGTATGACCAGCTTGTGATCACCATATGTCCAATACCCTTTGAGACATATTGATGGTACTTCGTACAGAAATACATGAGCTTAAGTAGGCATGTCATGCGCAAGAACCACAATTCTGAGTGCCCTTGTTTTTTAGTTTTCTCCCCTGACAGTATAATCTTGTGATGGCCATAACTCCAATACTTTTGTGATATATTGCTGCTTTAATTCTGGTGCACTTTCTATTGGTGAACATTCTTCTGAAGGTCATATTGGCTTCTGGTCGGGGGATTTGCCATCTCTTCCGATGGCCACTTTTGAACTTGTTATCACCATAGCCCTTTTAGTTTCTATTGGATCTTCTTTAAACTATCTTATAAGTAAGCCAGGGGTAAAGGCTCGGATGAGTTTGAAAATTGGCGAGGTCCGCCTGTATATCATAGAGTTGTGTCCCTTTGATTGCAGAAAATGCCTACATGTATTTTTGACATTGTCATCATCATAGCCCCTTTAGTTTGTATCGAATCTTCTAGAAACTTACATGTATATACATGTAAGTAAGAACATGTATATACATGTAAGTAAGAGATAAAACCTATGATGATTTCGAAAATTGGTGAAGTCAGCCTATATATTACAGAGTTACGTCCCCTTTGATTACAGAAAACGCCTATTCTTGACTTAATCATCACAGTAGCCCCTTCATTTTTTATCAGATCTTCGTGAAACCTATTTGTAAGTAAGTCAGGGATACAAGGTTGACAGAGGTCGAAAACTGCCAAGGTCGGCCAATCTGTCGTAAAGTTACGTCCCATTGATTGATGAAAATGCATATTTTTGAACTTGTCATCACCGTAGCCCCCTTCAGTTTTATCGGATCTTCTTGACTTAAGTGTAAGTCAGGGATTAAAGCTCTGATGAGTTCGAAAAACGATGAAGTGAGCCTATCTTTCATAGAGTTACGTCATCTTGATTGCAGAAAATGCCTATTTTTGACCTTGTCATCACCCTACCCCAATTAGTTTTAGCTCACCTTGGCCGAAGGCTCTAGGGGATATTCTAGTATGGTGGGTTGTCCGTCGTCTGTCCGTCACCTTTGACCAGTTATGACTCTGCAGCCTGTAGGCTGATCTCAATCATTTCTCATCTGTAGCTACTGGTGGGGCATTGGTGACATAAGCTTTTTATCAAAATCGAACGAAAATTTTGGTTGCTATAGCAATCACAAGGCCCCATAGACTTACAATGGGAAACGCTTGTCAGCACTGTGGCGCCTTCAGTTTTGAAACTTACCAATGGGTAGGTTGGGAATAAAAACTTGGGTAAGTTCGAAAAACTGGTGAGATCGACCTATTTATCATAGAGTTACGCCCTTTGTTTGCAGAAAATGCCTGCTTTTGCCCTTGTCATCACCATATCCCTTCAGTTTTTATCGGATCTTTTTGAGATTTACATGTGAGTAAATCAGGGATAAAAACTTGGATGGGTTCGGACACTGGTAAGGTCGGCTAATTTATCATAGCGTTACGTCCCTTTGATTGCAGAAAATGCTTAAATTCAGCTCACCTGTGCCGAAGGCTCCAGGGGAGCTTATAGTATAGTGGGCCGTCCACACCTTTGACCAGTTATATTTCTGCAGGGCAGTGATGACGTGAGCTTTTTGTCGAAATTGAATGAAAAACCTTTGTTGCCATTGTAACCACAAGGTCCCATAGACTAACAATGGGGAAATGCTTGTCATCACCTACAGTTTTGATCGGATCTTCCTACAACTTATATGTAAGGTGGCTGGGGATGAAAACGCGGATGAGTTCAAAACTGGCCAAGTCGGCTCATTAGTCATAGAATTACGTCCCCTTGATTCCTGAAAATGCCAATTTTGACCTTGTCATCAACGTAGCCCCTTCAGTTTTGTACGGATCTTCCTGAAACTTACATCTAAGTAAGTCAGGGTTAAACACTCAGATGAGTTCGAAAACTAGCAATGTCGGTTGATCACTCATGGAGTTATGTCTCCTACTTGGCTGAAATGCATATTTTTAACCTTGTCATCACCGTAGCCCTATCAGTTTTAATCGGAACTTCTTGAAACTTACAAGCAAGTAAGTCAGGGATAAAAGCTCGGATGAGTTCGAAAACTGGTGAGGTCGGTCTATCTATCATAAAATGCCTATTTTTGACCTTGTCATCACCGTAGCATATTTCGTTTTTATCGGATAGGGATAAAAGCTCGGAGGCGTTCGAAAACTGGCGATGTTAGCCTATTACTCGTAGAGTCATGCCCCATTCTTTGCTGAAAATGCCCATGTTGGACCCTGTTATAATCATATGTCCTTCAGCTTTAATCGGATCTTCCTGAAATTAACACATAGGTAGGTTGGGGTTAACAGTTTTGATTAGATCGAAAACTTGCAAAGTAGGCGGCCAGTCTGTCATTGAGTAATGTCCCTCTGATTGCTGAAAATGCCCATTTTTGTCATTGTCATCACCATAAGTCAATTTGTTTTGAACAGCTCTCCCTGAAACTTACAATCATAATTATGATTAAATCTTGAATGAAATGTTGACATTGAGCCAAAGAGTTATGTACCCTTCCCTGCTTAAAATGCTTATGTTGGAACTTGTCATCACAATAAATCCGTTAGTTTTGACCGGATCTTCCTGAAACTAACATATGAGCCACGTCAAGCGAATTTGTGTTTTCGAGCATTCCGTCATGACATATTTTAACTGCGCATGCCCAGCCATTCAGATTGGCCAGGGATATGGCTTTCTGTCTGAAGGTTCCTTTTGATTCACTGCTTGTATGTGCGAACAACGAAGGTTCTGGCGAGACTGCGCGGATGCGCAGTCTCGCCTGAACCTTCGCTGCTCGTAAGGCGATAAGTACCAAAATCGCTTGACGGGGCCCAAATAGGTAGGTTGGGTATGAAACTTCTTGAAACTTTGAATCTGTTAGCTCAGGTGAGCGATATTGGACCATCATGGTCCTCTTGTTTCTTATTTTTGCTCAAAACATAGTTTATGGATACTCGTTAGAATCACCTCATTGAGGCGGTTCTAACATGCACCCACAATCTATGTTTGTAGCAGAAATTTGAGAAATTTTACACATTTTCATCAGCACAAACAACTTTGCTTGGGCCTCCGTGGCGAAATGGGTAAGGGCGCTAACTCTTAATCATTAGGTATCTCACCGCTGTGGTTCAAGCTTCACTTCGGTGACATGTGACACGCCAAGTTCTGCATTGGAATGCCAGGTGGTTTTTCTCCGGGAACTCCGGGTTTCGACCACCTTTGATAAACTGTCAGTTCGAACTAAGTGAAATAATATTGAAAGTGCCGTAAATCCAAAACAAATAAAAAACACAAAACGACTGTCAATAAGCACAATAAACACACTCTTTGGACTGACGGGCTAAACTCATGTCTAACGCAGTATAACACATGTGCAAAATAATTTTCCATGGGTAGTGTGGAAGCGCATTAGTGAGAGAGGAGTGAGAGCTTGAGTTTAACGTCTCACCAACAGCTGAGGTCATACGGAGACGAAACCTCGGTTTAAAGACTAATCCGAAAGTCTGGAGAAGTCCGGGATCGGTCCTGCGATCCCTGGTTTACTGGGCGAGTAGCATAACCACTACACCACGGAGGCTTCTAGTGAGAGGGGACAACACACGGAGAATAACAACTATCAGTCAAAAATCGGGATTGATGAGACAACAACCTTACGTTGGAGAAGAAGTAAACCACTCAGTACAATGAGCATATCCCAGCAGGTTCTCAGCGTTGAATTGACCAATTTTGTACCGGAAACCCCAAAACGGGTACCTTGGCAAACAGTGCAGGCCCAGATCAGACGCCGCATTACGCGGCGTCTGATCAGGGCCTCCACTGTTTGCTAAAAGTTTAGTCATTTTCCACAGCATGACACCCCTGAATTTCGAAATGAATTCCTGCTATATATAAGGAGGAAGATTCCATTTGGTACAAAAACGGTTAATGTTGAACAAACATTGAAAACTAACGTTTGGTCAATGCTGTGTCAGCGTTGTTTGCCTGTAGATGTACCTGCCTATACATTGTAGAATGAAATAGCTTAGCGCACTGTTCTCTAACCACAACGAATTTGGATTCGCCCCCGCCCATCGGGACTTGAAGAAATAGATGGGCTGCATGATGGTTCCACGCAGAGCTGAAACCGACCCGCACACAAGTACTGGTAAACTGCTGAGAGGATTTAAACCTACCCAGACAGAGCGGTGCGAGTTGGCCTGTCCATACTTATAAACCCTATTGGTTTCATTGGGCGGCAGGGCTTGAGATGTCATTTTATCTCAATGTCGGGTAAAAGTCCCACAAAATTGGAAGTAACGTCTCCAAAATGACATTTACAGTGTTGACAGGGACGTTAAACCTAAAATCAAACAAACAAACAAACAAACAAAACAGCGAATTTGGTAAGTAGAGCTTTTAGAGTGTACTACGCAATCATAATTTGCCGTTTATTGTTCCTCTAGAACACACATGAGCGAGTAGCGTAAACCAGCCTGCATAGAAGGACCAAACGTTCAGCTAATATAAGATTCTAAACGGGCCTCCATAGCCTAGTGGATTAGAGCACTGACTCACTCATTAGGTCTCTTACCGCTGTGGGTTCGAGCCTGGCTCGGGTCACATGTGAGACACCAAGTTATGTAATGGAAAGTCTGGTAGTTTTCTACGGGTACTTGGTTTTCGCCCACATCTAAAAACAAGAGCTGTCGCTTGACAGCATAGCTCGCCTGTTTCGCGCCTTCAAGATATAAGGTAATATTTATAAACCATGAAATATAGGTCACACTCACCTAGATATATTTTGAGATCAATAATCAGGTCACATGGAACATATATTGCAGATATTACATTTCAGAATCAAAACGTTTTTGAATTATAAGGCAAAATCATTGAACCATGAAAATAGATCACAATGACCTAGATTTATATCTATGTCAATCATCGGGTCACGTGGAACTAATAATCCAGGTGAGACATTTCTCCAACAAAAAGTATTCAAGATAATATGCAAGATCACTTAACCATGAAATATAGGGTCACACTGACCTAGATATAATTCAAGCTCAATCATGGGGTCACATGGAACTAATAATCCAGGTATGACATTTCTCCATCAAATAGTATTCAAGATAATAGGCAAAATCACTGAACCATGAAATATAGGTCATACTGACCTAGATATACATTGAGGTCAATAATGGGGTCACACGGAACTAATACATGAGGTATAACATATCTCCATCAAATAGTATTCAATATAATAGGCAAAATCACTGGACCGTGAAATGTAGGTCGCCATGACCTAGATATATTTTGCGGTCAATTATCGGGTAACATGGAACTAATAATCCAGGTATGACATTTCTCCATCAAATAGTATTCGATATAATAGGCAAAATCGCTTAACCATGAAATATAGGACACAGTGACCTAGATATATTTTGTGGTCAATCGTGGAGTCACATGGAACTAATATCCCAGGTATGACATTTCTCCAACAAATAGTCTTCAAGCTATAAGGCAAAATCACTCGCCCGTGAAATGTAGGTCACTATGACCTTCACCCTTTTACACTTGAACCAATGTCACTTGATTGGCTGATGTATAACCAATTGTGTCTATAACTTGTTAGCATAATGGAAAAGTATACACCAAATTACAAAGGTGTCCTAGATTTTTACCGCTAGCCCACCCCATCCCCACCCCCAGGCATGAACCCGGGGGTGTGTTGTCTTCGAATCTCAGAAGACACTCCAAGTTGTAAATATGAAAGCTTTGTGATGAGTGACTGTTGAGATATAAGCATTTCAAAAACTTAAAACACAGAATTACAAAGGTGTTCTAGATTTTGACCCCTAGCCCCACCCTGGGGCATGAACCCAGGTGTCTGCTCTCTTTGAACATCAGTAGACCCTCCCAGGTACTTAAGTTCCAAATATGAGTGGTCTGTGATGGGTGACTGTTGAGATATAAGCATTTCAAAAACTTAACGCAGTGTGACCGGAACGCAAACGCAAACGCGCTCGCAGAGGACCGAGGTGACAACAATAGCTCTCCGTGCACTTCTTACAAGCGAGCTAAAAATTAAAAATATTAAAATAAATAAATAAATAAATAAATAAAATATATAAGATTCTTTATTTCATCATTTTATTTAACAGCTGAACAGAAGTATGCCAATACTTTCGGTTTACAACAGTGTCACCTCCAAGGCAGCCTGGATGCTTTTGGTCGCAGTGTCTTCGTATGTAGGTCTGTCTTTGACCTTATATTTTGGAATGAGGCATAGGTGCCACTAAACGATGCATTTAAATCTATTTTGGTATTTTCTTTTTCATTTATTTTAAGCCAGTCATTCACTTGATAATTATTGTTCATATGGTCTTCCCAGTGGCTTAAGTCTTGAGGAGAGGAAACCGGCATCACGTTTGGTTCTGGAACCGGGTTATTTTGTACTTGCTCATTCTTCACAGTTTCGCTTGTGGTTGTGAGTGGATGTAATGAATCATTGTCATCTGAAAAAAAAAGACTTCAAACTTCGATAACTCGAACAGCCCTGGGACCATGAAATTTGTTCGAGATTAGGGTAGTTCGAACTACTGAGGATTAATCATAGCACCAAGTCAAAGAGGATCTTACATGAGTGTTCATGTATTACTGAATTTATTAAACGAGTTGAGGAAAGGGATAAAATGCGAGGCATTGACGAGCATTTTATGCCTTTTTCTCAACGAGTTTACTGAATTTATTAAACGAGTTGAGGAAAAGGGATAAAATGTGAGGCATTGCCGAGCATTTATGCCTTTTCCTCAACAAGTTTAATAAATTCAATAATACATGTTTTGAATTTATTAAACGAGTTGAGGAAAAGGCATAAAATGCTCGGCCAACGAGTTTAATAAATTCGATAATAAATGCTTTGAATTTATTAAACGAGTTGAGTAAAAGGCCTAAAATGCTCAACAAAGCCTCGCATTTTATGCCTTTTCCTCAACGAGTTTAATGAATTCAATAATACATGTTTTGATTACATGCTCGGCAAAGCCTCGCATTTTATGCCTTTTCCTCAACGAGTTTTATTAATTCAATAATAAATGAGCACGAATGCAAGATTCTATATATCATATGAAAATAAAAACGCATTTTATTCACGATTTGTTGACAAAAATGCCAAAAGTAAACACAACATCGTTAATGACGTCGTACATGTAACGTTAAGGGGCGTTTCTAACTAATTTGCACATTTAATCCACTAGTGGACTACGTTATTTATTACATGCCGTTAATACAATCCCAGACGCGACGCCATATGATAAATAAGGTATAATGGTATTTGGTGCCAGACATATTCTATTATGTAATGATACAGCACAGGCGTGCTCGTTCCATTGTTTTGTTTTGTTTGTTTGTTTTGAGGTTTAACGTCCCCGTCAACACTGTAAAGGTCATTTTGGAGACGTTGCTTCCAATTTTGTGGAACTTTTACCCGACATTGAGATGAAATGACATCTCAAGCCCTGTCGCCCAATGAAACCAATAGGGTTTATATGCATGGACGGTCCGACTCGCACCGCCTTGCCTGGGCTTGCTTAGGTTCTCTAAACGGTTTTCCAGTACTCGTTTGCGGTCGGTTTCAGCTCTGCGAGGAAGCATCATGCCGCCCATCTATTTCTTCAAGCCCAGGTCGGGTCAATGGCAAACAGATTAGACAACACAGAACGCGGTGTCTGGCCAGTGTCTGAAAATACAGTATTCAGATTTTAATTTCCCGTTCAGGTCTATTTTCTATCTAAACTTAGAGAAAATCGACCCGCCAGTGGTGTCAGTGCTTTCATTAAATTGTCACATCTGATAAGCCTATTGCCTCAAGGCCATCTGATACACATCTTGGTATCGCACACTTTCTGAATTAGCGATGGCCTACAGGGAGTGATACACCACAACCTCATTATAACACGGTTCGTCATAACACGGTTATGGATATAAAACGGTTTCAAGATGGATCCCAAAAAGATATAGATTATGGTCATTTATGGTCATTTTTCTATATAATCTTTTGTTTGGATATAATACGTTTTTTTTAACTGACACGGTTTCTGCTTTGGACCCCATTAATAGTATTATAAAGAGGCTTTGGTCGCTTATATTATTTTATTTTGGATAGCCTATTGGCCATTTCGTGGGAAAGTAAATGTCCTTTTGGCTTTCCGCTATTAATGTTTCCGTTAGGGTCTGTTGTTTCATGTTTACGTTTTTTTTCCTTTGGTGTCTCTGATGGGAGCTGTGGGTTAATTGTATCGATTCCAAATCATTGCCTCGACTTCTATTTTTGGTGTACATACCTAGTGCCTTACTATCCACTGAAACAAGTGTCTCTGACGCCGGTTCGCAAGTTTCCATAAGTACAGTTGCTGTCGTCCCTTTATCTTCATTCTTACGCAATACCTCTGAAAATTTTAATGAAAGATTTTATTATTTAACGATTGTCCTGCTTAACACGACAACCGCTTGCTTTGTAAACACTGTAGATCCAGATCAGATGGATCTACACTGTTTGTCAATTACTTTGCGAATTTGAATGAAATACTATATCAAGTAATTTGATTGATTGATTGTCAAAAAAAGATGTGGCAATTAATTTATTCAACAAAACAAGGGTTAACACCAAATGCCTTGACGTCATTTCACGACAGGCAACGTCCTCGCAGATGGTTTACTATGGAGCTTAGTTGACGTTACTATTGCCAACTCATCACAAAAACACGCCTATATAATTTTGACCCCCTTGAACCCCACTTTTATATAGTTAACTGGGGTTTACAAGGGTAAACCTTTATTTTTCTTATTTCTGCTCTTAAATATAGATTGTGGGTACCCGTTAGAACTGCCTCGATGAGGCGGTTCTAACGAGTACCGCCAATATATATTTTGAGCAGAATTAAGAAAAATATCAAAATTTTTCATCTATTTTTTTTAGTGGTACTTGTAATTGTATAGGCGTTTTTTCATAATGGTTCTTCAAGTGCCCTTTCAGGTCTTGAAAATTAAACCGAAGTCACTGATGAGACCTAATTGGCCAAAACCAGCTGTCGGCTGGCGCAGAAGGCTTAATTCCTGATTTTTAGCTCGCATTACGAAAGTAAGTGGGAGCTATTGCCATACCCCGGGCGTCCGTCGTCAGCGTCAGCGTCGGCGTCCGCATTTGGTTAAAGTTTACCTGCAAACTCTTATATGTGATGTTTTACAAGTCTATTCTGAATATATAATTAACAATTGGTAAAAAAAAAAAAACAATTTTAATGAATTTTAATATAACTTCACACAAATGTTGGGTATGATGATATCTCAAGCAAGTTCGACTTTCAGGGTCCGGGGCTGAAGATCAAGGTCAGTGTGGCTACTTTTAGAAAAACTTTGTCATTGCTCTAGCCCCTGCATTTATGGATGGATTTTAATATAACTTCACACACATGTTGGATATGATGGTATCTCTAGCGAGTTGACTTTCAGGGTCCAGGGTTCAAGGTCAAGGTCACTGTGGCTATTTTTAGAACAACTTGGGAATGGCTCTAGTGCCTACATTTATTGATGGATTTTAATATAACTTCATATAAATGTTGGGTATGATGATATCTCGAGCAAGTTTGACTTTCAGGGTCTGGGGCTGAAGGTCAAGGTCTCTGTGGCTATTTTTAGAAAAAACTTTGTCATTGCTATAGCTCCTGCATTTATTGATGGATTTCAATATAACTTCACACACATGTTGGGTATGAAGATATCTCTAGTTGGACTTTTAGGGTCCAGAGCTCAAAGTCAAAATCACTGTGGCTTTTTTTAGAAAATCTTTGTCATCGCTCAAGCGCCTACATGTATTGATGGATTTTAATATAACTGCCCACAAATGTTGCATTTGATAATATCTCGAGCGAGTTCGACTTTCAGGATCCTGGCCTCAAGGTCACTGTGGCTATTATTAGAAAACTTTGTCATCACATTTATTTATGTATTTTTAAGTCAGACAAATGTTGCGTTTGATAATATCTAAAGCAAGTTCAGGGTCCTAGGCTCAGGGTCACTGTGGCTTTTGCTTTACAAGTTGCACTTTTTGGTTCTCTTTCATTTGCTTCAGTCTGTTTAGCTCTTCTACATAATAAAATGTGTTTTTGGCAAAACCTGCAAAACTGGATTTTTTTTTTCAAATAAAAACAAAATTTCTTCTTCAGTGGTTCTAAGGGGTACCACCTGGTTCTATTTTAATTGTTGCAAGAAGAAAAAAAATCATTTTTGATAACTTGCCCCCAGCCAACTTAGGTCCCCAAAGGCGAGCTATGTTGTCACTTGACAACTCTTGTCATTCTTGCATTAGAGCGTTTTGTTGTTGTTGTTGTTTTTGTTTCCAAATAGAGCATTTTTGTCTTAGCTGTTTAGTTCATCATAACGCACTTCATATAATCAGAACCATTCAAGATCGTGACCATAATCAAACCACTGATAGTGCTAATGGGACGATTTTTATGCCCCCGCCATTCGAAGAATGGTGGAAGGGCATATAGCGTTGCCCCTATCCGTCCGTTCGACCGTCTGTTCGTCCGTCCGAAACTTAAACGCAGTCAATAACTTTCTTAATTCTGGATGCATTTTGAAATTACTTTGTAGAAATGTTAACCATCATGAGACGATGTGTCACGTGTAAAACCCAGGTCCGAACCTCCAAGGTCAAGGTCATACTTAGAGGTCGAAGGTAACAAAAGGGTCCGAAACTTAAACATGGTCAACAACTTTCTTATTTCTGAATGGATTTTGAAATTACTGGACAGAAATGTTAGCCATCAGGAAACAATCTGCCTCACACAAAACCAAGGTCCTTACCTCCAAGGTCAAGGTCATACTTAGAGGTCAAAGATTAAAAAGGGGCCCAAATCTACACACAGTCAATAACTTAGTTATTTCTGGATGGATTTTGAAATTACTTGGCAGAAATGTTAACTTTCATGAGACGATATGAAGTGCCCAAGACCCAGGTTGGTACCTCCAAGGTCAACGTCATACTTAGACGTAAAAGATAAAGGAAAATGCCTTATTCTTGTGTCCGGTTATTCTGAATGGATTTGGAAATTACTTGGTAGAAATGTTAACCATCATTAGTCAGTGTGTCATGTGCAAGACCAGGTTGGTACATCCAAGGTCAAGGTCATACTTACAGGTCAAAGGTAAAGCTGAATATCTTTGTTGTTCATGGATGGATTTTTCAGGTGGAGGCATCCGTGTTCTTTGGACGCATTTTAGTTTTGAAATCTTTGGATAAGGTTAGGCAACGTTTGCATCGGGTTGTTAGTGATTTCTTTAAAGACAATAGTAGTTTAAATAGGGCTTGAATATACTGGGGGTCACTGATGAGGCCTAATTTGACAAAACTAGCTCTCTGCCCCAGAAAATTGGTACACTTGACGGTGTTCATGTCCTTATGTATCTCTTGTTTCCAAAGCAGAAATCTTTTCAGAAGGCGTTAACTATAGCTGGTACTGAGGGACTGTTTGGTCACCATAATTGTTTTCATTGTTGTGATGAGTGTTATTAATTTCGACTGGAGAAAAAAGTTTATATTTATCATATCTTGCAAGTATTCCAGCTATAAAAAATTATAAATGATATATTCATGTTTACAAAAATACAACAACAAAACATCAGAAACAAAGAAATCAGAATCTGTTTCAAAGCGTTTCTAGAGTGGTATCATTCACTATCTCCTTTATTAACAAAGTATCAATAAAATGGTTGTCACTTGATACTCCGTTACATATCCCACACCTAGGTAGAATAATTACGGGATGAGAACAATTGCGTTCTAGATTTGGAATATATTTTGCCATGCTTTGCAAAGAAAATATCTTTTGGGACCTCAAGTTCGCTGGCCAGTTACCTGAGCTGCCTTGAAAAAAGGGACTACTCTTGAAACAACAACAACAACAAAAAAAAAATGATCCGCAGAAGCAAATTATTTCTTTTCAGGAGACAAAGGAACATGTATTTGTGTAAGAGTTACTTCCCGGTATACGTGTTCCTGCTACACTAGATCAACTTCCGTGACATAATAATTTGGCGCTTGTATCAATTCGGCACAGTCTGGTCAACAGTACTGAATTTATATTTATGTAGAAATCACAGTTTAGAGGTCAGTTGTAAAGCAGATTAATTCACGAGCGCTAAGCGCGAGTAATTTGTCTAATAACAACTGACCTCCA
Source organism: Lucinisca nassula (assembly GCA_963580285.1). Taxonomy (NCBI): domain Eukaryota; kingdom Metazoa; phylum Mollusca; class Bivalvia; order Lucinida; family Lucinidae; genus Lucinisca; species Lucinisca nassula. The sequence continues at coordinate 214,571,390 of OY757010.1, forward strand.
AACCTATGATTTATTACTGTAACACGTGCATTTAAGTCCTTTTGTGATGTTTTCGAGCGTTTCATTATCTAACGTCAAAGAACGTACGTGTGACGTCATAAAACGGCGACTTTTCGCGTCACGTCTCACGTACTGTGATTTATTAATCACAGTTTCTTTCCGCCACTGCGTTTATAGGCAATGTTGTATAAGAAAACTAGTTAAAGTTATAGCTTGCAACTAAAAATGGCGTACAAATGGCGTGCAAACTGTATATATATATATATATATATATAATAGGTTAAGCACCAACATCACGAAAACACACCTATAAAATTTTGAATCCTTAAATCCCACTTTTATATAGTAAAACTGGCGTTAACTGGGGTATACATTATTTCTGCTAAGAACATAGATTGTTGGTACTCGTCGGAACTGCCTTGTCGAGGTGGTTCTAATGAAAACCATCACTATCGTTTGAGCATAAATATGAAAACTATCATTTTTTCGTGAAAATTTTCAATTGGTGGAAAATTTTTCAATATATTTGAATAGGCGTTTTTCGTAATGATTTCATATTTTCCTTCGCTGAATGAAAAATACTGCTCGCAAAAATATCGCTTTGATAGACAAACTCAAGACAATGTTCATTTACAAACCTATGAAACACCCCACCATCTCCCCTAATTTTGACACAATAAATTGCGACTTTTGATAAAGCTTACCAAGTGAAGTTTCCGACTGGATTTCATTGAACGACTGACTCCTCTGTAACGTCTCTTTGTTTTGTGAACGTTTATTCGTTGTTATTGAACCTAGCCTGGTACTCGTCAAACCTCTTCCGTATTTAGCACCGACGTTACTCTGTGAACGAACCAACCTTTTCCCAGTCCATGAGATTAAACTCCCTTTTTTAAAGTTCCTGTTAGGCCTTTTATTTCTTATACCCGTAGACATCATTTTAACGTGGTCTCTTTTAGCGGATAGATTATTGATATTAAGAGTTTCTGTAATATTTCGTTTGTCAGATAAAACTGTTAAACTTTGTTCTGTTGATCCAGTGCCCGTTTGTGTTTTGGGTTCTGAGTGTTCAATTTGCAAGGCGGCTGCATTTAGACTATTTGCTCTTTCTAACTTGGGCTTTTCTTTTTGAACATTTTCTGGCTTTTGTTTATTTATCACAAACGTTCGATTTCCAATTCTCTTCGGCAGCCCTCCATTCACTGAAGACCTAATGAATTGCGACTTCGGAGGTATAGAAATAAGCGATCGTTGTCTAGGAATTCCGTGTTTTCGTGCAACCTTGTTAGCTGAGAGATCGATGGAAACAGCTTCGTCCTTGTTTATTTCACTGTAAGGGTCCTCAGCAATAGTGGAAATACGATCTTTGACTATGGACCATTTGCTACGTTTGAAGTCCAGAAGAAGGGACGGTTCTGTCATGGGATTCATCATAGGTTTTCCTAGAATAATAATAAAGAAACAATTACATTTACAGGTTTGCAGAAAAATGAAAAAGCTATGATCCAAATAATTGTCACATGTTTCAATGTTGTTTTGTTATTTAGAATAAAATACATGTATTCTGTAAAATACCCTTTTATATTTATGTTTGGTGTATGAGATGAGTTTTTTGCACAGCCGTGGGATAAGTGGCTCAATGAGTGTCGCATCTGTCAGTATCTACCCAGCATTAACTCAAGCCTGGTGTTTTAAAGTTCAGTTAGATGTTAACATTTCAAAAGATCATTTTCAAATTATATATCTGGGGCTAGTTGTTCGAAGCAGTATTAGCTCAACTACCCTGCAGAACATATTAAATGGGTTAAAATGTTAACCGTTCTAGCAAGTACAATATTCAATGTAACGGTACTTTAGCTGAAAATATGTGAGAAACAAAAGCGACTCACATTTTTCACCATAACAAATATTAGTGTATTTGCCATATCAAGTAATCAGATTTTTAACAAAATGTTAAGTGACGATGCCATTAGTTTTGAATAAATGACCTCAGACGCGACAAATTATAGATCACGATCAAACGGCTCCAAATTTTCTGGTTACATGAGAAAAGTAGTTTATCATATGACGTGGCGTATGAGAATGGTGTTACGGAACGCATTTCCTGAGTTCAATTATTATGCATAGCTTCTAGGTTTATAACCACTCTCTGCCCACTGCGCCAGAGAGTCGACTCTTTGGTTAGACCATTGGACTTTCAACCGAGCGACCCAGGATCGAATCCTACCATAGGTGGGATTTTTCTTCAGCTATGCTTCTTTCCTTTGTTACGGTTTCACGTCATTAGATGGGGGGTTCGTCCGGGATTCGCCGAAAATGGCTTCGTGCCGAAATTGGCTTCGCGTCATCATAAATAATGACTTCCTTGAATAGGGGGTGTGTTGCGAACCGCATTTCCACCCTTCAATTATTTTAAATAGCTTCTAGGTTTATTATCACTCTCTGACAATTGCGTCAGAGTCGACTCTTTGGCTCAGTAGATAGAGGATTGGATCGAGCGGCCAGGGATCGAATCCCACTATAGGCGGGATTTTTCTTCAGCTATGCTTCTTTCCTTTGTAACGGCTTTCACGTCGTAAAAACGGCATAACGCCATGTTATAAATTCGATAATCCACCAGTGGATTAAACATGCAAATTAGTTACATACGTTCCGTAACGTAATACGAACAACGTCCTTAACGACGTTGCGTTTACTTATGGCGGAATGTTGACCTTTTTTTTAGAAATCGCGAATAAAGGCGGTTAAAATGACATATGATAATAGGATCTTGCATACGTGTTGATGAATTATTAATTTTTATTAAAGTAGAAGTGAAGGCAATGAGCAAGAGTCGATACAATTAACCCACAGCTCCCATCAGAGACACCAAAGGTAAAGAAACACAAACATGAAACAACCAGACCCTAACGGAAACAGCAACAGCGGAAAGCCAAAAGGACAGTTACTTTTCCACAAAATGGCCAGTTGGCTAACCAAAACAAAATAAAGCACTATGCTTACCGTCAGATCCTATGTCATTATGAGTGTATGTATCTATGTATGTCTTTGTAATTTAGTTGCAAATAAGTAATGTTTAAACCAAAACAAAATAATATAAGCGATACACACATTCAAAGACAAGCCATAACAAGGACAAACCACGACAGAAGAAAAGCCTTGGAACGGTCAGTGAAACGAATTCTAAAGTCGTTGAGGAAAAGGGATAAAATGCTTGGCAAAACTTCTCATTTTATCCCTTTTCCTAAACTCGTTTAATAAACACAATAATACATGAACACTCATGTAAGATCCTCTATTTATCGCACAGGCGAACAGCAAACGCCGAGGTGAGCCTGCGCATATGCGCGATTTTAGCAGAGCATTTACTGTTCGAAGACATGTTTTGGGGACATTGATGGGGCTACATGCATGACACCATTTATCTAGGCCTATTAATTGAATGTACAGGCTCGGCTGCGCCTTCTCTGCTCACTTAAGCGATGTGTCATTTTCTCGTGAGGTAGCTCCTATGTTTATATCTACGCTTATCATTTTTTCAGACAAGTCACTGAGTGTCCACAAATAGTGTACTGTCTCCAACAGTTTTAATAGAATACGCATATATCAGAACGAACCTTAGTTTCAAATGCGCTATAACGTGTAAAATAATTAAAATACTAGGAAATTGGGCAGTTTGAAACAAAATATATAGTCAAAGACAACTGACAGTTATCACCAGTTGACCCTGCTCACTTTGTTTGTACCTCTTGGTGTGTCATATGCATCGTAAAATTATATAGGCGTGTTTTCGTGACGAGTGTCCACAAATATTGTACTACAGGCATCAGGGGATAGTTAATCGCAGCACTTTTTTCTCCGCGCCACACTAACTGTTTGAATCGTTATCGACAACTCCTGGAGAAAGCGATAACTTCTGATCTGGTTTCAAAGTGCTCAATACATGCACAAAATCAAAACAGAAAACCAAAGAAATACTTCTCTGTTTGCATAGGCTGACAGCAGCATCATTCCACTTAACCTACCCACTATTTTTTTCATGCAAAAAAGCATGACTCCACCCCACTTTGACAGATTCTGTGAATTTACTTCCAAAACACCAGTACTTGACACCTGTTGAAATGTCATGTACACTCAGTCACATGCAAAGAAATAGACAGAAAAGTATACTACAACCAGTAAACTTTTTCAGGAATCCCGTTTGAAAAACAGCCACGTTTTAGTGCCAAAGCTACCTTCGTAAATTTAGATATGCCGCTGCACCTTGAACTTGCACAGCATCCAGACAGCTGGAGTGACAGTTTCGTATTCCATTTCATAAAAGTACAGATACTCAGCAAACAATCCCACATTGGCAAAAAATATCCACATATCACAATTTCTATGAGTAACCATGCCATTATTGACCCTACTACTATAATATTTTGAAAACGTCCACCCTCAAATGCGAAACTGTCCCCTGATGCCTACATAAGAAACTCTCCAACAGTTTTACTGCAATACGCATATATCAGAATGAACCTTAAGTTCAAATGCGCTATAACGTGTAAAAATAATTAAAATACCAGGAAATTGGGCAGGTTTGAAACAAAATATATAGTCCCAGACAATTCTTGACCCTGCTCACTTTCTTTGTACCTCTTGGTGTGTCATATGCATCGTCTTTCACTGCAAGGAGATCGACGTCAGATACCTTCCCTAAGCTGGCAGGTGCATCCAGGCGCAGTGACATCTCTGCTAAAGGATGTTTATCTGAAGATAATATACATATATTGAAGTAATAATTAAGAAAACAGTTCTTCATTAAATATATAATAGTGTATAATGTGACTTTACACCGTTTGCTCTCCATCAGTATCTGACCCATGCAGGAGTTTAAGAGAGATTTTTCTTCGACACCAGATAAGGAAATGTATAGTTTTCGAATATTCTCGCGTGTTTGATAAATGAAGTGGTTGAATACGAGCTCACATGCGTCGTCGTTACGGTTGACGTCACATCACTTTACGTGACGTCACTTAACTGTTGTGTCGGCAACCGAAGACACTGCAGTTTAAAAATTCCACGCTCAGAAATGGAAGGTATGCAAGAAAAAAAATCCTACATGGATGTTAGTGGTGGATAGAAAAATCCGTCCCTCATGATGCCGGACAGTGACCCCGGGACGGATATTTCCATCCACCACTCACACATATGTAAGGTTCTTTTAAGATTAAAAATAATTCTGTGTTGTAAAAATGTAGATGTTGCCTGGTGCAGATTGTAATAAAACATGTAAGCTTACAATCGCCATATACAACCGACTTTAATACATTCTCCATTTGAAACAATAAGATATGACTTGATAATAATATTGGTTATTCACTGTTTATAAAAAGGTGCAAGTCATTAAATTGAATAGTGTAATAGTGTATCCCATTTGAATCAGCGTGGATATCATCCAGGTTTATTTTCGTTTTGTTTTGTTTTCTTCCAACGGGAAGTTATTCAAAGCAGAATTTGTTTAGGTTTCCATTATGGTCTGGTCGCTTAATGTTTGTATTTCTTTCCCTTTGGTGTCTTTTATGGGTGGAGTAAGTTAATTGTATCAATTCCTGATCTTTGTTTTACTTCTACTTTGTTCTAATTTGATGCAGAAGCCCCTGTGGCGCAGTGGTTATGCTACTCGCCTTGTAAACCAGGGATCGCAGGATCGATCCCGGGCTTCTCCAAACTTTCGGATGAGTCTTTAAACCGAGGTCCCGTCTCCGTATGACCTTAGCTGTTGGTGGGACGTAAAACTAAAACTCACTCACTCACTCACTCTAATTTGATGCACGTATGTATGTTATTAATATGATCTGCGAAAAAATTGCAAAATTGTTCTGCGCAAACAGAAATTGTCGTGTAACTTGTATTTGATACCAAAATGATAACAGAAAGGAATACCTGCCAACATTTTCTTTTTTCTAGCTCTTTTTCTCTTTTTGAGAGCAATGTATCGCCATGCCAATATTGCTAGTATGAGAATAAGAACCAGCACGAGCAAACATATACATAAAATGATAATCCAGGACCAGTCTTCCGTCGTCACAGGTACACCTATAAAATAAGTTGTATTTGACTCAAAGCCTTTGCCTCAGTTGTATGTCAGAATTCAAATAAGACACAGACAATAAGATTAGAATGATGACAAGACTGATTAATTTATTTTCCTATCATTACGATAACACACCCGTGCGACATAGTGCATTTTTTCACATCTCAAAAATGGCTACTTTTCGGATGAAAATCCATGATATCTTTCTTATTTATACTGCAAACATAGGTTGTGGATGCTCTTTAGAACCGCCCCATTGAGGCGGTTCTAAGGAGTACCCACAACCTATGTCTTGGAGTAAAATAAATAAAAATAATGTTTACCCCCGTAAAGCGCAGTTTTTCTCCGTACAAAGTGGGGTGTAAGGGGGTGGTTATTTCACGGACTTATTCACGCGATGGTTAACAAGAAAGCGCACATAAAATATAGGCGACTCATTTAAATGTTCAGTAATTCAACGGCGGTGAGCACGAGTTCGGACTATTCCTATATTTTTTCTATGATAGTCCCATCATAAATCATTTAAGAGGTGGGGTTCCCTGTTTTCTCATGCGCTGTTGTCGAGTCTTCATCCTTGATTCATCCGCTTGTCCTAATTCAAAGAAAGTAGTCTTACCGTTGTGCTTCATAGTCTGTTGTCAAGACTTTTGATCAGTGGTCGGTTTACAATTGCTATTATGCATTCTGTTCAATTGAGAATGAGGGAGAGATCTGGTATATCTTCAGATAAGAGCCCCTTGTATTTTACTGACCGTCTCGAGGCGGGTGGTCCTCTGAAGTAGCTTATATGAAAAATAACACTTGCAAATCTTAAGGGGTATGAGAACACCAAGCACATTTTCCACCATTGTTTCAAAGGGAGACAACTTTCGGGACTTCCAGTTCGCTTTTCTATAGTCTCAGTCCCACCGAAAAAGGTGTCTACTCCTAAAAGAAAAAAATTCTCCTCCGGAGCAAATTATTTCCTTAAAGAGTTTACCCTATTGACATTGAAAACAAAAACACTTTTGAAGGAGTTGCTTCCCATGAAGGTGAACACATGCGAATCTTCTAAGTGCTTAAAGCGAATCTTCTAAGTGCTTAAACTGGCTATTTTCTTTGATTTTGTCTTATCCTGTGAAAATGGTTCCAAGTACTATTTAGAAATATAGTTTTCTGTTTTCAAAACCTTCTGTTTATTTCTGAATGAATATAATCGATAAAAATAGCGACCGCCACACATTCCCGTAACACCAGCTATGTTTAAGTTAAATATGTTCTATAGAAAGGGAATCCTCTTGAAGCAAGGATTAAATAACATATCTGAAGAAAACTGCGGAGTGTACACGGTTTTCCTGGGCTAGAATAGCCAGCTTCGGCCAATTAGGACTCATTTGTTTATTCAAACTTACTGAAAATCGAAAGGAAATCTCAATAGGTGTTTTAATTTTGGCCCGTAGGTGCCGTATATAATGCGAAAATTGGCATATAGCTAATTCCAAAACCATAAAAGTGATGGCGGTGATCAGAATCAATACAATTACCTCACACCTCACATCCAAGACACTAGACAAAAACAGGGAAAGAAAGACCAACACAACACTATTTCACCATTATGAAAACGTCACAAACGTCACGCAACAACCCAGCTGAGCGACTTTACACATTTTGCATATACGTACTTATAGAAAATAGAAGTGAAGGCAATGATCAGGGATCAATTCAGTTACCCCACACCCCCATCAGAGACACTATAGGGAAAGAAACACGAACATTAAACAACCAACCCCAACGAAAACACCACTAGCGGAAAGCCAAACGCACAGTCACTTTTTCATAAGACTTTTATGTAAAGTTTGTAATAACACTTACGACTACTCTACCTGGTCTAATTGCTGAGGGTTCAAAGGCACGTATACTTATCCGACAGGTACTCCAACCGTATTTCATTAAACGCCATAAAGGATGGGGGTGCAGTAGAAGTGTTTTGTAGCAGACAGCATGTCCGGTTTTTAAGGAGGCCTTCATGCGGACTGAACAAATTATTTGTTTAAATCGCGACGGAAGTAAGGGCGAGGATTGTGGCCACGTAAAATCGATTTAAGCCCCCCCCCCCCCCCCCCCAGTGGAAATCTTTCCACTGACCGTTCCAAGGCGGTTCTTCTGTGGCGAATTATTTATGTAGTTGTTTGTTACTTACTGTGTGTATCACTTGTGTCTTTTTATTTTGGATGGCCATATGGCCATTTTGTGGGAAAGGAACTGTCCTTATGGCCTTCCTTTGTTTAGGTTTCCATTATGGTCTGGTCGCTTAATGTTTGTGTTTCGTTCCCTTTGGTGTCTTTGATGGGTGTAGTAAGTAAATTGTATCGATTCCTGATCTTTGTTTTACTTCTACTTTAACCCAGTGATGGTTGGTGACTATGTCCCCAGCCTCCTTTCATAACAAGGCGAATGTTATGCATGATTCTAACTCGATGAAGGACCCAATTTTTAACTTATCAGTGGTTGATGGCTGATCCTTTGTCTTTGACTTGACTCTTCGTGTTCTATCTGATGATTTTCTTGAGCTCCGGTTTACTGAGTGTGGAACTAACTACGAGTCCTCATCACGAAAACACGCTTCTATAATATAACCCCCTTGAACCCCACTTTTATATAGTAAAACTGGGGATTCCGAGGGTATACCTTATTTTTCTTATTTCTGCTCTAAAATATAGATTGTGGGTACTCGTTAGAACCGCATCGATGAGGCGGTTCTAACGATATAGATTGTGGGTACTTGTTAGAACCGCCTCGATGAGGCGGTTCTAACGAGTACACACAATCTGTATTTTAAGGCAGAAATAAGAAAAATATCACAATTTTTCATCTTAAAATTTTCATTTTTTTTTCGGTGATAAAGGTGGCAATGTATTTGTATAGGCGTGTTTGCGTAATGTCATCTTTGTTTCATCGCGATTATTTCATTTCATTGGTTTCATCTCATTGGTATGTTATTCTATGATGATCCATTAACTGGGTTTTATAAATACAGTGGCACCAACAATTTGGAGTGCAGTGAATAATATTAGAGCCTAGAGTGAAGGTTTGGCACAGAGAATCGAAGTTGACTCCCCAGTGGTTCTCGCTCGCTACTGACCGTCCTAAGACGATGGTCCTATTGTTGCTTATTTTTAATGTAGCTTTGTCGGATTTTTGACCGGGCTCTTCAAGTTGTATGTGCTTATAGTTATGTATTATTATTATTATTTAATTTATTTTCATTAACTGTGCCCATTGCACCGTGATCGCCTCTTTTGGGGAAGCTGTGCTGTTTCTTTCTTCATTGTTAGTTACTCTTCCCCTGTTGCCATTGATGGGCCAAGATCTTTGATTGTGGCTTTTCCTGGGCATCTATAATTTGGTTTGTATCTTTTTAACTATTTTTGTCTCCTTGTGGGTGCGCCTCACTGAAGCTGATACATGAGTGGCTATGTTTATGTCCTAATTGCAATTAGGAAGCCATAGATTTTATGTACGATATTATAAGAACATGGAAATGAACAATTTAAGTCAGGTGAAAATAAAATTACCTCTTATAGTGAGTCTGATCAATACGCACACAGGGAAAAAGTAAAATATATTAATTACGACCCTTCTGTATCAATCTTTCGGTAATTGGGATATTTGTGTTTCAGGATTAATCTTTCTGCGTTTTTGTGCACGTAAAACACAAACACCTCACACACACAGCAATAACCAAAGAGTTACGTTGCATTTTTTTTTTCTGCATACATTCAACAAAAACATAAACAGAATTGAAGGCAATGATCAAGAATCGATACAATTAATCCACAGCTCCCATCAGAGACACCAAGGGAAAGAAACACAAACATGAAACAACTAGACCCTAATGGAAACATCACTTGCGGAAAGCCAAAAGGACAGTTACTTTCCCACAAAATGGCCAATTGGCTATCCAAAGCAAAAAAATGTAAGCGATACACCCACTCAAAGACAAGCCATAACAAAAATAAACCACGACAGAAGAACCGCATTGGAACGGTCAGTGAAACGAATTCCACTGGGGTGGGGATTAAATCGATTTTACGTGGCCACAACCCTCGCCCTTACTTCCGTCGCAATTTAGACAGTCCGCATGAAAGCCTTCTAACCCATCAGTGCAACATCTCAGTGAACACAAAAATCAATCAACCACAGAGATGAAACAAGGGCTCGACAGCAAGAAACCACTGAAATGCTAGAGCAAAAGAAGACCGACAGTTAGACTCCGATGGGCCCAACCAGAGACGGAGCATCAGGCACGAACCAACATTACATAAAATTAGATTCTCTCTAATTCTCAGTAGCTTTTACGCTGGAACCGTTATATAATCTGAGGTCAGACCCACCGGCGTGCAATTAAAGAGGGAAGCAAAGTTGTCAACCGTGATTGGGTTTTGTCTCCAACATTTTAAGCTCATGGTCTATGCGCGTGCGCATGTTGACACAAGTTGCCCTAAACGCGACCCATTGATTGAAATACGTTGTTTTTAGATCTGCATTCCACAGAATGACGAAGTGCAAGAGGTGCTGAAACGTCTATTCAACAACTACTTTGAAATAACTATGTGTCTGTGAAAGTACCAAACAGTGCAAAATAGGTTAATTTCAACAAAACAAAGATGAGGCAGAAAAGTAAGTAACGCACTTTGCACTTACATGTGCCTGAAAAATAAAAGTACAAAATTAAAAAGGCATGCACACCGAGAATACATTTATTTGTTTGAATATAACTTGTTGTAAAAAACCATATCTTGTAGAAGTCAAATCATATTACGTTTAACAAACAAGCGGAAATGTATTTGTTGAGGGTCTGTCGAAACAATCTTGCAACATTTTAGGATATATCTATGTTCAGTTGATCAGTTCGCTTAAGAGTTTATAGCCGTTAACACCCAAGACACACTAACAACATTTCGCATATTTCGATTCGTGCAATCAGGCATACAGCATTTGAGCCCCGCCAAGCGAATTTTTGTCTTCGAGCATTCCGTCATGACAAATTTTAACTGCGCATGCCCAACCATTCAGAGGGGCCAGGGATATGGCTTTCTGTCTGAAGGTTCCTCTTAACTCACTGCTTGTATGAGCGAGCAGCGAAGGTTCTGGCGAGACTGCGCGGATGCGCAGGCTCGCCTGAGCCTTCGCTGCTCGCATAGGCGATAAGTACCAAAATCGCTTGACGGGGCCCATTTTATATAAATCTAGCAAATCTAGCACAGACTGACACTTTTATCAATGTACAGCTGATCCGGCTGTCATCATGAAAACACGCCATATAGTAAAACTGGGGTTTACAAAAGTAAATCTTATTTTTTGCATTTCGGACCTTAAATATAGATTAAGTATACACGTTAGAATCGCCTCGTGTATCCACACTCTACATTTTAATTTGAACAGTAATAAGAAAAATCATCTATAAATGTTCTTTCTGTCGGCGGTGGATTTACAATATATTTCTATAGGCGTATTTTCGTATAACCAAAGCAGCTAAATTGCATTACGATAACACACCTATGCGCCATAGTTCAATTTTTTACAACTCCAAAACGGTCATTTTTTTATAAAAAAAAGTGTGATATTTTCCTTATGTATACTCAAAACATAGGTTGTAGGTACTCGTTAGAACCGCCTCATTGAGGCGGTTCTAACGAGTAGCCACAGCCTATGTCTATGAGCAGAAATAAAGAAAATAATGTATACGCCCGTAAACCCCCGTTTTCCCTATATAAAGTGGGGTGTAAGTGGGTGTTAATTTCACGGACTTCGGTTAGCGTGATGTAATGCAAAAGAAACAGATAAGAAAACGGAATAACGGGCGTTGATCATTGCATATTCAGAAGCACGACAAATACAAAAGGCAAGAACTCGTACTGTTAATACTGTAAAAATGACGTATACTTACGGAATGGTGACAGCTCCATTAGCGCACCATTTGAAGGCAGTTCAGTTGCTTTCTGTTTTGCTGTACATGTATTGGGCGAAAGACTTAGGAAAACCGTTCCATTTAAGTCAGTCATAACAGTCTGCAAATAAACTCAAAACCGTCAATTATATGGGATTTTCACCCGAAATTGAGATGAAATAACATTGAAAACATAAGGCTTATATGCATTCGACGGCCCAGCTCGCATCACCTTGCCTTGGCAGACTTATTTGTTTAGACTCATTCTTGACAGGTTTTTAATTATTTGGACCCCATTTTGATTTATATCAGTCTTTGAATCGACTGCCTATTCGAAATTCGCAAAATTGCAGTATGTTTCCTCTGGCTTTGTTTGCCGGATCATTACAGGGTCACTGATGAGGCTTTATTAGCCGAAACTACGTAGTATGGCCCATCTTCTTTCTTATGAATGTTTTCATTGCTCTTAAAGGAACTCATTTTTGATTTTTAGTCCTTCGAAACGGTTTACCAGTACTCATGTGCGGTCAGTTTTAGCGCAGCGTGCAAGCACAAACTATTTCTCCAAGCCCCGACGGGCGGGGACTTAGGAATCTTGTTTATTTGTAATTAAATTATCTTTGAATTTACGTTTGAATATGCTTAAAAATCAATTCACTTATCACTCTTTTTTATTTATTTTTGAACTGAGGTTTTACATAGTCGTCAGCACTATTAAGGTCATTTTAGAGACGTTCATTCAATTATGTGGGAGTTTTACAAGGCATTAAGATGAAATGACATCTCAAGCTCAGCCGCCTAAATAAAACAAAGGGGTTTATGAGTGGGATCGGTCCGACTCAGATTTACCAATACTCACGGTTGGTCGATATTAGCTCTGCATGGAAGAATCATGCAAAAAGCCATCTATGTCTCCAAGCCCCGAAGGCCGGGGCCCGAAATCACTTCAGCAGTACAAATGGCTAATGGCCTGAGCAACGCAAGTAAGAAAACCTCATTACATGTTAACTTTATACAGCAAGTTCATTTGCTCTCAGTAGCGAGCATGATTCGCTGGTGTTTATTCAGATTTAAATAAATATAGATCAAATAAATATTGTTAAAAACTAAACAAAATACTCTGGATCAGGTCACGACAACAGTGATCTTTCAACTCTGTTTGTAGTCGGCGTCAGAGTGGCGACAGTTTGATGTTGATTCAACGTGACGTCGAATCAATGCTGAATCGACCTTATTCAAATGTTTTGTGTCCGCTTGTGGGGTAATTTTGTTTGAACAACCTCTGAAATATAGAAATCTGTCCCCCACATCGTAAGTTGTTTCAAACTGATAGGATTTCGCGGCGTACCGGCGGCGTCGAGCTGGCGTTGAGCAGTTATTTCCTGCTCGTCGCCGCCGGTACGCCGCGCCTCATCATTGCTGGTCCGACGTTTTGTATGCCTGCTTCGTATGTCAACCAAAACTCTTAAATCCTGGTCTTTTCTTTAACATGCTATCCCATCTTTTTCGCCATGAATAAAATGTTTAGCTATTTACTATGATTATACCAAACTGTTATTATGGAGTCACTCTACCACTCGAATAATTGAATTTGTTAATTCCTCACACACGATCATTGTGTATAATCTGAGAGCCTCAATAAAGTTTTGTTCTGTTCCAAGAACAAATAAAGAATTAAAGGCTAAACTTTAGCACCTTATATCTTGTTACCAGCAGCAGCAGTACAAACATTTGTGTAATTCCGAATCGAAACTGATTTTGTTATCCACTTTAATTTGTTAATTGTATGTTATGAAACGAATCTATCACGGTCATAAAACCAAAAAAAAAAACAAAAAAAAAACATCTGCTATAACTACTTAGGAAGCATTTTGAACTAGTGCCTCCGATAAGGACTCTGGCAAATAGTGTAAACCTTGTGGTACACATTAACGTTACGATAACAAATCCGTTTAACATAGTGCATTCTTCAAGAATTTTCTTTTTTTTTTCATATTGATACTCCAAACATAGGTCGCTGGTGCTCGTTAGAACCGCGTCAATGAAGCGGTTCTAACGAGTACCCACAACCTATGTCTTACAGGAGAAATAAGAAAAATAATGTATACCCCCGTAAACTATAATTTCTGTATATAAAGAGGGGTGTAGAGGAGTGTTCGTTATATTGACTTGTTTACATGGTGAAGGTGTTTATTCTTCGCATAAAATTAAAGACGTTTGTTTAAATAGGAAATGTATAATTTAGAAGAAAGCGGTTAATTATGTGTAAAAATGCTAATATCCTCTTGAAGCAAGGAATAAACCACAGAACTGAGAATTGTAAACTGTTCATTACTTTCATTGGTCAAACAAGCTAGACGTCGCCAATGACCCTCAAATATTTTCAAAATTCTGCAATAAAATCCATGATTCCAAAGGGCGGGCGAATATAATCTACACTGTGAATATGTTTTGAATATTTAGATCCCTTGGAAGCAAAGAGTACACCAAACAAACGAAAATAGCAGACTCGGGCCTCACCGTTGTCTCACCTCTGTGGTTCTTTGATTTCTGTGTTCACGGAGATGTTGCACTGATGAGTCTGTCTCTGGTCGGGCTCATCGGAGTCTAACTGTTGGTTTTCTTTTGCTCCAGCATTTCAGTGGTTTCTTGTTGTCGAGTCCTCACCGTTGTCTCACCTCTGTGGTTCTTTGATTTCTGTGTTCACGGAGATGTTGCACTGATGAGTTAGGAGGCCTTCATGCGGACTGAACAATTTATTTGTCTAAATCGCGACGGAAGTAAGGGCGAGGATTGTGGCCACGTAAAATCGATTTAAGCCCCCCCCCCCCCCCCCCCAAGTGGAAATCTTCCACTGACCGTTCCAAGGCGGCTCTTCTGTGGCGATTTATTTATGTTGTTGTTTGTTACTTACTGTGTGTATCACTCGTGTCTTTTAATTTTGGATGGCCATATGGCCATTTTGTGGGAAAGTAACTGTCCATATGGCCTTCCTTTGTTTAGGTTTCCATTATGGTCTGGTCGCTTAATGTTTGTATTTCTTTCCCTTTGGTGTCTTTTATGGATGGAGTAAGTTAATTGTATCAATTCCTGATCTTTGTTTTACTTCTACTTTTTATTGAGTCTGTTCATGACCAGTACTGAAATGTGCAACACCGGCCACGCCCTCTAGTGCCGGCTTAAGCAGAACCCTATTTTCAAAATGATTCAGAGTGAACTCAATGATCCCAAAGGACCAGAAAATATAATCTGCACTGTGATGAAATCTACTTACAACACATGTGAATCTGTACGTTGCCTTATTATCAACTGAATCATCGAAGTTGTATAGTGAAACGTAATGTTGAGTTGTATTTTGGTCATAAATATTCACCACACAACCAAGAAACCCATTCGCTGTAAATGACAAACAAGGAAGAACATATACGGATATGAACTTGAAAACTGTCTTCAATATTTAAATGACGCATTGGAAATCGTGTTCTATTCTTTTATTGGGCAGTATACTTCAGACTGGTATCTTGAGACCCAAGATACCTGCAACTGACGAAAACATTATATACACTGATTAAAATGTCACAAAAACCAAATTGTGCGCCAAATTTTGCTGCAAGCAATATCCCTATCCTTTATACTCGCTTAAAATGTAAGAAACTACGAATACTGTTAGATATAATATCGTTTGGACAGTGGCGAACATAGTGATAATTCAAGGAATTCACGTCTCTGATCTATTCATGCCTCAACAATGCCTCAACAATCCGCTATATCTTCAGTCTTAGCATTTTATTCAAGATTTGAAATAGTGGCATTTAGACCACCGAATAATTGAGCTAGAGCATAACAATGCCTACAATACCTATTCTCAGATCAGCATACATATCCACAATGCATATCAATATATTTCGCTTATTGTTCGTTAGAACTTGCCCCAGTTGTTCACAATAATTAACGAATCCTTAAAAGTTTGTTCATTCAATGTGGCAAATATACTAATATTTTTGCTGAAAAAAGTGAACAGCGTTTGCCTGCGCTAAAGCTACTCACATTTTTTCAGCAAACAAAAGTTAAGACATTGCACTTTCCCTTTGGTGTCTCTGGTGGGAGCTGTGGATTACTTGTATCGCTTCCTGGTCATTGCCTTCATTTCTACTTTGCTAGAACAGTTATCAATTTATCCACTGACAAGCTCGCTAACTTAAGACTAACGAGGCTTTCTTTAAACAACTGGACCCAGGAGGCTGTAGACGACTCATACAATTAGCGCAAATGCTAATCAGACTGCAGGAATTCACAGGTTGATCTGTGTCTTCGCTGGCAGCACATGCCATATTGTAGGGTTTGTCTTGTGTATTAAGCCTTTTGGAACATGCCTAAAAAGGTTCAAGAAATGAATACACTTGTGAATCCCACTTATAACCGAGAAAAGTAAGGGTACATTGTTTATTCTAATTTCTGCTCTAAGGAATAGATTATGGGTATTCGCAAGACACGCATCATTACGAACACTCACAATCACTGTTTAGAGAAGGAATCAGAAAAAAATATAATATAATAATATATAATAGTATGTCGCATTGTTGTGTTCTCGTAATAAGCCATGCGAGGCTAGATACATTTTATATGTGCTTGAAAGTTTCCTGAAAGAATCAAATCAACTTTTAGAAAATGAAATAATGTTAAATGTTTTTAAAATCAACTAACATGACCATCCTGGAAGTTTGGATGCGCAGTTACTGTCGTTGACTAAACTGGTGTTGAAATGTATAGTTGTTAGGTTGTTATTGCACGTGTCTATTAGTGTCGTATTAAGACCAGAACAATGTGTCCCTGCGTCATCTGTATAGCTATAGCTGGCACTCAACAAGAGAGGGTCGGCACATTGGATGGCTGCTTCGTTTTCAAAACCTGATAATTTAAAAAAAAAACATTTCATAATAATACTGTAATTTTACGAGTTGTCATCAATAATAATAATAATAATATGAAGTTATTAATCAAGTTGTTTCGTATTGGCCCAGTTACAGGTCCAAGGTCTGCTGTATTGGCCCGAAACTGAGGCCAATACAGCTGACCGAGGGCATTAACTTGGCCAATAAGAAATCACTTGATTAATTAACTGACACAATTAAAAAACAGAATTACTGATTTTTTATCTCCAGTTAATATTGATTGGCCTGTGTTTATCAATACAGGATAGTCAATTAATAATATAAGGCATTTGGTTAAAGACAAGTTGACTAAGTAAAGGCTCCGAGGGTATGTTTTGTAGTTTTATTTCCTGTCTAATGTGTATCATTTTAATACTCATAGACAATGACATGCAACGTGTTTCAGTTACAACGATTCCTATCTCGCTGGTCATCTTCAAGACATGTTACTTTCAGACCTGCAATTGTTTTCAGATGCATCGAAAGATAATGTTCACATTCTCGCCGTTTAGTAGGGTCGGTATTGTGGGAAATCGGCCCCGCCTATCGAGCCTTGACGAAATAGATGGGCTGCATGCTGCTTCCTGGCAGAGCTGAAACCGACACTTCATGAGCACAGGTAAACCGCTAAGAGGATATAAGCCTGCCCAGGACAAGCGGTGCGAGTCGGAACGTCCATGTTTATGAACCCTATGGGTTTCATTGGGGGGCAGGGCTTGAGGTGTCATTTCATCTCAAAGTCGGGTAAAGTCCCACAAAATTGGAAGCAACGTCTCCAAAATGACCTATACAGTGTTGATGGGGACGTTAAACCTCGAATCAATCAAACAAACATACAAATATTATTGTGGGAAATAGTTCACCCATTCTGGAGAAATAGCCATTTGAAAATGTTTAAGTGCCAGTGTCGTCAATATAGATGTCGATGCTAAGAAACTCATTCTTTCTTTGAAGAGAAGATCCGGGTCGGTGCCTAACGCTCTGTCTCTGGTCGGGCTCATCGGAGTCTAACTGTTGGTTTTCTTTTGCTCCATTATTTCAGTGGTTTCTTGCTGTCGAGTCCTCACCGTTGTCTCACCTCTGTGGTTCTTTGATTATTTGTGTTCACGGAGATGTTGCACTGATGAGTTAGGAAGCCTCCATGCGGACTGAGCGAATTATTTGTCTAAATCGCGACGGAAGTAAGGGCGAGGATTGTGGCCACGTCAAATCGATTTAACCCCCCCCCCCCCCCCCCAGTGAAAATCTTTCCACTGACCGTTCCAAGGCGGTTCTTCTGTGGCGGTTTATTTATGTTGTTATTTGTTACTTACTGTGTGTATCACTTGTGTCTTTTTATTTTGGATGGCCATATGGTCATTTCGTGGGAAAGTAACTGTCCTTATGGCCTTCCTTTGTTTAGGTTTCCATTATGGTCTGGTCGCTTCATGTTTGTGTTTCTTTCCCTTTGGTGTCTTTGATGGGTGGAGTAAGTTAATTGTATCGATTCCTGATCTTTGTTTTACTTCTACTTTTTATAAGCGTTCAATGATTTTGATGCCCAATTTCGTAAAAAGTCATTCTTCGATACAAAAAATATTGGGTACAAATACCGACTGCATGCATGGTAGTTAACCAAATCACGGTTGATAACAGTTTGCTTCGTTCGTTAATTGCACACCTGCGGGTTGGCCATCTGACTCTATACCGGCTCCAACTTTTCTGCAATGTCGGTTGGTGCCTAACGCTCTGTCTCTGGTCGGGCCCACCGGAGTCCTACTGTTGGTTTTCTTTTGCTCCAGCTTTTCAGTTATTGGCGTTTTCCTCATCGTTGTTTCATCTCTGTATTCGTTTGATTTTTACGTATTCGGAGATCTTGCACAGATGAGTTAGAAATCCTTCATGCGGACCGAACAATTTATTTGTCTAAATTGGCGAGGATAGTGTCCACGTGAAATTGATTTAAGCACCCCCCCCACACACACACACAGAGGATCTTTCTGTTATGATTTATTATTAGCTTTATATTTCGTCCTTGCATGTATGTATTACTGATATATTTTTTTATTTTTATTTTGGGTAGCCGACTGATCATTTTGTAGGAACGTAACTGTCCTTTTGGCTTTCCGCTTGTAACGTTTATATTTTGGTGAAGTTGTTTTTTATGTTTGCGTTTCTTTCCATTTGGTGTCTTGGATGGGTTGTATCGTTCACTGAACATTGCCTTAATTCTATTTCGGAGGCTCTTTTTCAGGGAAGCGAATTTCTCGTAATTTTACGGCCCTTTCAAGAGTATGTCTCTTATTCCGAGCGGATTGTGTGTGCTCCAAAACAAGCACACACAAACCATTAAATAAACCATAAATGGCTAAGTAAATAAAAATTACAAAAATAAAAATTTAATAAAGAATTAAAGAAAATGACTCGCTTCTCTAAGTGAGTGAATAAAAAGTTTTATTTTGTCTTCACATCTTCCCGAAGAATAATGCAGGTGCTGTTTTACTCAACAAGACTTTCGTCACCCAGTTACACCAACTAGATTTTAAGACATCTAGGTGCATCCGGGTGTCATAAAATTGTTGATCAAAAGACATCCTGCAGTTTGGTGTACACACTATCAACTTCAATCAGCATGCAGTTCCCTTTGCCTCCAGACAAATTCTACAATTTTACAGTCAATAAATAAATAACTTGTCCATTTTTTATTTTCTCTCTGGGTAATGAAAATGACACTAAGAGCAAAATAGTTACGCAGTATTGATTGGTTGTTTTTGCAACGCGGTAGAGTCTGTGAATACGCAGCTGCTGCGTTTTTGACACGAAGGTTTCGGACTCATCGGAGCCTAAGTGTTTGTTTTCTTTTGCTCCAGCATTTCAGTGGTTTCTTGCTGTCGAGTCCTCACCGTTGTTTCATCTCTGGGGTTGTTTGATTTTTGTGTTCTCGGAGATGTTACACGGATGTGTTAGGAAGCCTTCATGCGGACTGAACATATTATTTGTATAAATCACGACGGAAGTAACGCCGAGGATTGCGTATGCGTAAACTCGATTAAAGCCCCTCAGTGGAATTCGTTTCATTGATCATGCCAAGGCAGTTCGTCTGTCGCGGTTTATTTTTGTTACGGTTTGTCTTTGAGTGTGTGTATCGCTTATATTATTTTGTTGTGGATAGCCAATTGGCCATTTTGTTGGGAGTAACTGTCCTTTTGTTTTTCCGCTATTGATGTTTCCATGAGGGTCTAGTTATTTCATGTTTGTGTTTCTTTCCCTTTGGTGTCACTGGTGGGAGCTGTGGGTTATTGTATCGATTCCTGATCATTGCCTTCAATTCTATTTTGCTTGTTTGACCTACAGTCGCGATTAATGCTTAGTACCGCGTTTTCAATTAAAGAACTTGATTGGCTAAAATGGAATTCGAAATCGAATCACGTAACTGCTAGTCCGTATCCCACGCGTTCCATATGCGATACAACTGCGTATGCACTCCAAATTTCTTCGCGATCTTATCTGTAACAATATTTTTTGCACATACCTACTTTGACCATGGTGTTGAAGTCTGCAACATCTAATGTAGTAGTACAGACATTATACACATTGACGTGAGTAGCAATCTCGTTGATACCCACTATTCTTTCATCGTCGAAACCCGGTTCAGTCGCTGAAAGCATCAAACGTGCAGTAAATACCGACGAACAAGTATCATAGAGTCGATATGGCCATGCAGGAAATTCACCCTACCCAAACCCCTGTGCGAATTTGGTATAATTTTAAACATTTTATTAGCTCGTCTGTTTTTTGAAAAAAAAAAAACTTTCGAGCTATTGTCATCACTCCGGCGTCTGCGTTGTCGTCTGGCGTCGTCTGGCGTCGTCGTTCCAAAAAAACTTAACCTTGGCTATAACTTAAAAAGTATTAGACCTAGCCTCGTGAAACTTCATACACACACTCATCATCACAAGAGCTACATTTTGACCAAGGACCATAACAACATTGTTGATTTTGGCTGAATTATCTCCCCTTTTCCAATTTTTTTCTGAAACACATTTTTTGCTCTCATTTTAATACTATTCACAACAGAGCCTTCAAACTTCACATGAATGTTCCTTGGGACAAGACCTTTTCAGTGATACCACACTTTTTGATCTGTGACCTTGACCTTTGAACTTTGACCTATTTTTCGAAAATTTAACCGAAAACCTTAACCTTGACCATATTTCCAAAAGTATTTGGCTTACCTTCATGAAACTTCATACACATACTCACCATCACAAGAGCTACATTCCCTACAAGTTTTATAACTCCATCTTGCAATTTGATTGCTCTTGTTTGACTTAGAACTTTGGTTTTCTAAAAGAAACTGCGGACGAGCGTTGGCACCCGCATGCGGTGCTCTTGTTCACTAAATATGTTCTATATAAGGACTATCATTTGGAAAGTGAAAAGTATGGAGTGTACAAGATATTCTGGGCCAGAGAAACTGATTTACGGCCAATTACGCGTCATTAGTAACCCTCGAATATTTTCAAAACTCCACAATAGACTCAATGATCCCAAGGACAAGAACATATAAACAACACTATGATGATGGGCAGTGAGACTTTTTACGGCCGTCAAACATTTCCTTAACACCTGCTGGAGTGAGATTAAATATATTCTATAAAGGCGGAAGTCTGGTTTCTTAATACCAGTCAAAAGCTACGTTCTAGCTTAGCCTTTGAGGATTATTTTGGTGTTGGTTTTACAGCCCTTTAAAGGTTATTTCACTATTTTGACCCGATCGTTAATCAGAGATGGCCGTTCCAATGCGGTGCTTCTGTTGTGGTTTATTTTTTATAGTTCGTCTTTGCATGTATGTATAGCTGCTATCTTTTTTTTTTTTTTGGATAGGCGTTTGGCCATTTGGTGGGAGAAAGTAAATTTCCCACTGAATGGCCAACTGGCTATCCCAAATAAGAGGTGGTCATTTTACACGAAATTTATAAAACAAGCCTTCGGCGAGTTTCGTCAATTTCGTATGAAATGACGACAAATGAATATTCGGTTTATCATATCACGTATTTGAATGGGATTTTATCGCTGAAGGAGTTCGAAAGAAAACCTAGTGTTGTCGCGGACGGCGTTAAAAGGTTACGCGCCAGTAACCATGTGATAATACACGTTTGCACATATGATTTCTATTACATGACGTTATCCACTAAACAACAGCGATGTCATTTGATAAATAGATGATCTTTCACGAGTGGTCATTTCATATGAGCCTTCGGTGAGTTTCATAAATTTCATACGAAGTCATGACCACGAGTGATAGACTCTTTTTATCATATAACCACTTTAAATTCGATTTGTCGCCTTTGAATTTGACAATTTTTCCACAAAATAATGCATTGTTGCCATGGTCGTCGTCATGACGTTACTTAATCCCGCCAAAGTGTTATTGCACGTGCGGTCATACGATGTTTATTACACAACGTTTTCCACTGCTTATCAACGATGCGATATGATAAAAAAGTACATGCACTGGTGTACATTATTTCATTCTTTTCAGTTGGTTGCATCGCAACTAGAAAATATAACACTGAGTACTATAGTCACAGGAATAGTATTTTTCATAAGACTTTATATATATACACGAGGGCAAGTTAATAAGTAAACAGCCTATCCCATTTCTAATTGACCGAGACAACCAAGAATCTCAGGCCTTGTTTCAATACATGTTTTAGGCATGAGGGCTTATCGTATCCTTCACTCATAAGATATTGAACGTCAAGCATGGCTAGCGATGCAAAAGCAAGCTTTTCGTCAAAAGTTGAGTACCGTGCTGCAAAGTAGAAGTAAAACAAAGATCAGGAATCGATACAATTAACTTACTCCACCCATCAAAGACACCAAAGGGAAAGAAACACAAATATTAAGCAACCAGACCATAATGGAAACCTAAAAAAGGCAGGCCATAAGGACAGTTACTTTCCCACAAAATGGCCATATGGCCATCCAAAATAAAAAGACACAAGTGATACACACAGTAAGTAACAAACAACACAATAAATAAACCGCCACAGAAGAACCGCCTTGGAACGGTCAGTGGAATGATTTCCACTGGGGTGCTTAAATCGATTTTACGTGGCCACAATCCTCGCCCTTACTTCCGTCGCGATTTAGACAAATAATTTGTTCAGTCCGCATGAAGGCCTCCTAACTCATCAGTGCAACATCTTCGTGAACACAAAAATCAAAGAACCACAGAGGTGAGACAACGGTGAGGACTCGACAGCAAGAAACCACTGAAATGCTGGAGCAAAAGAAAACCAACAGTTAGACTCCGATGGTCCCGACCAGTAAGTCGGTACTTGTATTTGAAAGAAAAAACACGTCAGGAAGTACATTGCGTGTTCACCAATGTTTACGGGTCTTCTGCACCATCGAATACATAAGTTAAATTATGGGTTGGGGAATTCAAACGCGGTAGAACATCTTTAGAAGACGAAATCTGGTGTACGTCCATTAGATGCCACCGATTAAGAAACGTGTGACAAAGTACGGGGTCTGGTGTACTCTGATAGGCGAATTAAGATGGAAGAAATAGCGAATGCATTACAAATGTCACATGGTAGCGTTTCAACAATTTTAAATGATCGCTTGGGTATGCGCAAGCTAACAGTCAGTTTGGACCCAAAATCCCTTAGCGACGAGCAAATGACAACCAGAGCATCAGTATGCAGCGCAATGTTGAAGCAGTTTAGGCGAAGGGAAGGTGATTTTCTTTCACGTCTGGTGACGATAGATGAGACCTGGGTCCATAACTATGAGCCAGAGAATAAAACTCAAAGTCGCCAAAGAAGTTCAAAACGCAACCCTCTGCTGGCAAGGTGGTGGCAACTGTATTTTGGGACGTACAAGGCGTTATTATGTTGGACTTTCTAGCAAAGAAAGTGCGTATTATGTAAATTCGCTCGACCAACTGAGAACTGCGATCCGTGAAAAAAGCCGAGGTATACTCTCCAAAGGGATTCTGCTCCAACAGGACAATGCAAGAGTCTACACTTGCCAAATTGCAATGGATGTTCTCCTAGTCACGATTTCCTACTCCCAAACTTGGTCCAAGGGTATCATTCTAGAGGGCAATTACATCGAAAACGGAGAGATCGATCTCAACCAGAAATAAGTTAGGCTGGTTTTTAATTGGCTCGCCCTCATATATATAGATCTTACAAGAGTGGCCATTTCATATAAAAAATATGAAACGAGCTCGGAGAGTTTCATAAATTTAATATAAAATGACCACGAGTGTAAGATTCTGTTTATCATATGATCACTTTAAATTGAATTTTATCACCTTTGAATTTGACAATGTTTCCACAAAAATGCATTGTTGACATGGACGTCGTCATGTCTCGCGAAAGTGTTATTACACGTGTGCTCATACAATTTTATTACACGACGTAATTGACTGCTTATCAACGAAGTCACATGATAAGTATATATATATATAATGACGTGAGTCTGTATATAGACTGGTTTCTTGATACGGACCTTACTAGAGCAAATGAAAATTTCATGTTACAGGAAAGATATTCTACAAGGCGTTCTTTAAATATAAGCATTATTTATTACTAGATTTTTTTCTAAAATAAAGCAAACCATAATTTTAGTAGGGAATAATTCATTGTACAATTCGTACGTTTTTAAAAATAAGAACAAGAGTTTAATCCTACCGCTGGCACACTTTATGAACTACAGTACACAATAATTTCCGCAATATTTAATATATACATGGACATATATATATATATACTTTACCTGAGTTCTGGTAGTAATAGTACGAGTATGGACCAGCAGTTCTAAGGTCTAAACACAGATAAGCGTATATTTCGTTTGTTCCTTCAAACACATGTATTTTGTTCAAAGACCTGAAATGTTTAACGACTGAAAACCGAATTATTTTCCACAAGTCAGCAAAATCATGCAGTAATCCATAACCAATGAATAATAATAATAATAATAATAATAATAATAATAATAATAATAAATGAGCATGTAATTGATATTAAACGAATACATTTTAGAGAATGGACTAATCACGAAAACACACCTATATAATTTTGACCCCCTTGAACCCCACTTTCATATAGTAAAATTGGGGTTTCCGGGGCTATACCTTATTTTTCTTATTTCTGCTCTAAAATATAGATTGTGGGTACTCGTTAGAACCGCCTCGTTGAGGCGGTTTTAACGAGTGCCCACAATCTATATTTTGAGCAGAAATAAGAAAATTATCACAAGTTTTCATCATAAAATTTTCATTTTTTCGGCGATAAAGGTGGCAATGTATTTGTATAGCGTGTTTGCGTAATGGCTAGTAGAGAGACAGAGAGAGAAAAAGAAAAAAAACATAGTAGCGTTTATATTGCATTTATGAATGTGTATCCACCTGTGGTAATATTCCCATATGGTACAGGGGCCAGTTGTTCAAAACTAACGACGTCGTTAGTTGTCGTATCGTTAAACCTTTGATCATTAGATATGACAAATATATTGAAATTTTTGCTGAAAAAATGTGAGCAGCTTTTGCTTCCGCAAAAGCTGCTCACATTTTTTTCAGCAAAAATACCAAAATTTTCGATATTGCATTTGCTAGAACAGTTATCAATTTGAAAACTAACGAGCTCGTTAAGCTAACGATGCTTTGAACAACTGGACCCTGATTGATAAAAATACTGTCAAACCCGAGAAGGAGACAACAAACTGAAAAACAAAACAGATTCCATAACTAACTGCTTTTGCAGCTGGGTAAAATCGATTTAAGCTCCCAAGTGGAATTCGTTTCACTGACCGTTCCAAGGCGGTTCTTCTGTCGCGGATTATTTTGCTATAGTTTGTCTTTGAGTGTTTCGCTTATATTATTTTGTGTTGGATAGCCAGTTGTCCGTTTTGTGGGAAAGTAACTGTTCGTTTGGCTTTCTGCTATTGATGTTCCCATTAGGGTCTAGTTGTTTTATGTTTGTGTTTCTTTCCCTTTAGTGTCACTACTGGGAGCTGTGGGTTAATTGTATCGATTCCTGATCATTGCCTTCACTTCTTTTTTGAGGTAATTCGTTTAAACCGAGCGACAGCCGCCACATAACGATGAAATTCTGTACATGTAATGGGCAGTGCTTGAAGACTTTAACAGAGAACATCTGTACTTTCAGAAATCGGTTATACGACGTATTATATCATATAAAATGGCAAATAACCAGATGGTCTAATTGTATGATATCATATGACGTCGCGTCCACCATGTATCCACTAGTGGATTAAATGTGCAAATCAGTAAGACACGCCCCGTAACATTACACATACAAGGTCCTTAACGACATCGCGTTAAAACCGTTTGTATTGTAAAAAAACTTGTATAAAATTCGTTTTAAATGCCATACGATAAATAGAATCTCGCATGCGTGTTAATAAATTATTAAATTTATTAAACTCGTTGAGTAAATGGCATAAAATGCTCGGCAAAGCCTCACATAAAGTAACTTTCCTTAACTTGTTTAACAAATTCAGTGATACATGAACACTCATGTATTTTCCTTTATTAGATTGGTCTGTCACAAGCCAAAAGGAGTTTCACCCTTCATCATATGTTGATTGTATTTTAGTCCTTTGGGGTCATTGATTCCACTGTGGTAATTTGAAACTATTTGCGTGTCACTTATGAGGCCTTATTGGCCGAAACTAGCTAGTCTATCAACCTCTACGCTTTTCATTTCTGTAGTGTATTCTATACTTCCAATGGATATCCTTCTTAGAATATCTTTGATTCTGTGTGCTAAGTAGGGCTGGCTAATCGGAGCTGAAAAGATAATCGATTATCAGTCCTGCCATTGCGATCGATAATCGATTAGTAATCGCTAAGATTTTTGTCATTATTTTACCTGTCTGGCTTTCTGTCTGAGCGTGGCTCTTACCATATGTTGCACTTTACCATATGTATATTTGAACAGACAGGCCTGAGCAAACAGTGTAGACCCAGATGAGACGCCGCATAATGCGGCGTCTCATCAGGGTCTGCACTGTTTGCCAATCATCCAGCTATTTTAGGCATAACGTTGGGTAGTAAATTGTACCTATCAAGTAATCGATTAAAAGCAAATCAGAAATGATAATCATTTTTGGAGAATTTATCGATCGATTAATCGATTATACGATTAATCGTGGCAGCCTTAGTGCTAAGCCAATGCTTAAATCAGCCTGCATGCTCTTGCTGGTACTAAGGCCTATGAACTGTAGCCTTTAGCTGTAGAGAGAGATTTAGTTGATGACAACATTTGTCATTCAGCCACCAAGTTTGCTGTCTGTGTTACAAATGGCCAAGACAAGCTTCCTACGTTATATTGGTTACCTAAACTTCATAAAAGACCGTACAAAGCACGCTTTATTGCAAATTCAAGCTCTTGTACCACCACGGAGCTCGCCAAATTATTGACTTCATGTTTTACCGCCATAAAAACATGTGATAAAGTATTGCGACAAAGTCTTCGAAAGACCAGGTAGAAATATGTTTTGGTCTATAAAAATTCTAATGAAGTTTGAAATAAATTGAAATCCATACGTTTTAGTGCTTCAAGTCTGTCTACTTATGATTTTTCCACCCTTTACACTACACTTCCTCATAATCGTTAAAAAGAAAAACTTAATGATTTAACTGAATGGACATTTCATAGGGAAGACACCCTCTATCTTGCATGTAATGTATGTAATGCTTTTTTCACTTCTGAACAGCATAAAAATGATACTTTATGGTCATGTCAGAAAGTGTGTGAAGCTCTCACCTTTCTACTTGACAATATTTAAATAAGTTATTTAAACAAGTTGTGGGTGTTCCGATGGGTACTAGTTGTGCACCCCTTGTGGCTGACCTGTTTTTTTTTTTTTTTTTTTTTTTTTGTTGTTATGAGAGAGACTTCACGATGTCCCTTTCTGCTGAAAATCAATCTGAAAACATTGAAGCTTTTGATTAGTCAAATTTAGCCCCCCCGCCCCCAGAACTTCATTTAAATAAAGTATTTACTTATGATACCGAGGCCCCGTTTTTGGATTTACATCTGTCTATTGTAGATGGATTTGTTTCTTGCAAAATTTATGATAAACGCGATGATTTTGATTTTGAGATTGTAAATCTCCCTTTTTTTGGATGGTGATGTTCCTCGTGCGCCATCCTATGGCGTTTATATTTCGCAATTATTTCGAATAGCAGAGTGTGTAGTCATGTAACTGACTTCAACACTCGTAATAAATTGTTAACGGCTGAACTTCTTAATCAGGGTTATCGGTACGCAAAGCCTTTTCAAAATTTTATAGACGTCATTATGATTTAACTTCAAAATTCAATATTGGACTTAAATCTCTTCTGCAACAAGGTCTATCGGAACCCGAACTTTATGGTGACTTAGTATATAAATTCAGAAAAATATATAACCGCAATGACTTCAGCATCCAATTTCGTAAAATCGTTCTTCGATATAAAAAGATTGGTACAAGCATGGCAGTTAACCCAAACACGGTTGACAACTCTGCTTCCCTCTTTAATTGCACGCCCGTGGGTCAGGCCTCAGATTCTATAACGGTTCCAGCGTAAAGGCTTACCGAGAATTAGAGAGAATCTAATTTTCTATATAATGCTGGTTGGTGCCTGATGCTCTGTCTCTGGTCGGGCCCATCGGCGTCTAACTGTTGGTTTTCTTTTGCATCAGATTTCAGTGGTTTACTGCTGTAGAGTCCATAACCTGTTTTCAACTCTGTGGTTGTTTGATTTTTTGTGTTCACGGAGATGTTGCACAGATGAGTTACTAGGAGGCCTCCATGAGGACTGAACAAATTATTTGTCTAAATCGCGACGGAAGTAAGGGCGAGGATTGTGGCCAGGTAAATTCAATTAAAGCTTTCCCCCATGGAATTCGTTTCACTGACCGTTCCAAGGCGATTCTTCTGTCGCGGTTTATTTTTGTTATGGTTTGTCTTTGAGTGTTTGTATCGTTTATATTATTTTGTTTGGGATAGCCTGTTGGCCATTTTGTGGGAAAGTAACTGTCCTTTTGGCTTTTCGCAATTTATGTCTCCATTAGGGTTTGTTGTTTCATGTTTGTGTTTCTTTCCCTTTGGTGTCTCTGATGGTAGCTGTGGGTTAATTGTATCGAATCCTGATCATTGCCTCCACTTCTATCTTTTACTTATTATGTAGTCTTTTCAGTGAGCAAGCAGACACTTTAGGTTATAGCGCAGTACGAAGATATCTACCGTCTGATTGGAGTCTGGACTGGTTGCACAGTCTCTAAGGCTCCTTTTGGCTTGGTCGGGCCTAATCAATCCATAGTTTGGAAATAACAAATGCAAAACTCGTTCATTCCCAAACTATACATGGGTGCACGAATTTACCAAACTGAGAGTTCTTACTAAGGATGGCACGATTAATCGGATAATCGATTATTCAGTCGATAAATTCCTCAAAAATGATTATCATTACTGATTTGCTTTCACTCGACCATTTTCAATTTACTACCCAAAATTGTGCCTAAAATAGCTGTATGAGTGATCGCAATGACAGGAATGACAGCTCCGATTAGCCAGCCCTAGTTCTTACTTGAGTATATACTGTGTCCCTTCAACGAATAGACAATCGAAGCTTGTTGAATTCGTTCCTCTAGCTGCTCCATAGCTCATGATATATTGTGGAGAGGAGATTGAGAATGTGAGTATCCCGTAGTTACTACTGGTCCAGTTCCCGACTAACTCATCAGGGAATGAGCACTGACCCGCTAGAAAGGACAGTACAGTCAAACTTCAATGGCTCGAACACCTTTGGGACCATGAAAATCTGTTCGAGCCAGGGGTAGTTCGAGCCACTGAGGGTTACCGCCATGAAACATAACAGCCTTAATGTTGGGACATCTTTTCGATGTTCTATAACAAAAATGTATGCTGTGTGTACTCATTAGAATCGCCTCATAGAGGCGATTCTAATGAGTACACACAGCATACATTTACAAGACAATAGGAAAAAAATCCCTAATTACCCTCCCTTTTTCTTATGTGGAGAAATTCCCTCGGGACACAAGAAGGGGTTCGACTCAGCCATGGTAAACGAGCCATCGGTGTTCGAGCCATCGACGTTTTACTATAAATATACCAAGACTGTATCCCAGACAGTTGCTTTAATTAAAACAGTAAAATTATAACAATCAAAATTGCAAATCGACTGAAAGTTAAAAGCATACACTAGCCAACTGACAGGCTTGGACAGTCACTCTATGCAAACATCCGAAAAAGAACATTACCGACACCAGCAATATTATAAACATGTTATATTATCAATTGATTATTAATAAGGATAACCTCGTACCTTTGGAAATTATAATTATTTGACATATAGAATAGCTGTAGGAAACAACAGCTTTTTTCGAGCCATACCATGAAAAGAAACATACGTTTACTATTGCAAATTCTACTTCTAGTGGGTGTAGGCAGCAACAATATTATTGCAACAACGAAAACCTACACAAATACCTTTCTCCGACAAAAGGAGATGTGGGGATGGGGCAAATTCTGGCATCCGAAAGCATTTCCTATGGCATGAAAAAATATAGGTTTATCCAGCTGACTGTGAAATGAATGTTGCAAATTTGAATTTCCTTAAAATAAAGTAAGGATTAACCCATTTCAGACCGGAAACCCCTAAACAGGTCTCGTGGCAAAAAGTGTAGGCCCAGGTCAGACGCCGCAGAACGGGGCGTCTGATCAGGGCCTACACTGTTTGCAAATAGTTCAGCCCTTTTCCTAATCAATTTTGAAGAAAACACAACCTGACACTCCTAAATTTTGAAATGGACTCATGCTATATATAAGGAGGACGATTCCATTTGGTACAAAAAAGGTTAACATTGGAGTCGATTACTCGAGCTTCTGCATATATGTAAAACATCTCATTAAATTGTAAAAAGAAATCACTTACCTATAATAGTAGCGATACTTGATATTATAATTAATCTGGTCATCTTTTTTTTTCACTGAAGCTTTAAAAGAAAACTGTCACTCTCTACATTGATAGATACTTGTTTGTCTTTGTAAGAAGGCCTTTAACAGTACTTTGAGTCATGATGGCAAAGATTATTATAGGCTATCGGTTTGAATAACCCGTTCTTTACAAATGCCAAATAAAACAAATAGAGTATAAATGAAAGAGTAATACAAGACCTTTTATCTAGCCGCTACTAAGATTCAATGCTCTGAATGAATGCTTCAACAGACTTATATGGTGTGAAATTTAAAATTATTTTCTCAACAAAGACTAAAACAATTAATATATATGTATTTATATTTATTGGATAATTGACACAAACCTTTTTTGTTTATGCAAGTTTGGGTCGTTTGTTCGAAACGATTTTAATGGGCATTGTAAACTTTCCTTTCAGAAGTCAGTCAAGAATGAAAAATAACTGATCAAATACGCAATGAATGACAGGTGTACATTCGAAAATAAACCTGGATACCAATAGTCGCAATTAAAATGCGCAGATAAGGCATCTGGGTTATACACCCGTGCATTACGAAAACACCCACATTGCTAACCGTAAAACTGGGGTTTACATGGGTAGACTCTATTTTTTCTTATTACTGCTCTAAAATAAAGATTGTGGGTACACGTAAGAACCGCCTCGATGGCGGGATTCTTACGAATACCGACAATCTATATTTGGAGCAGAGAGTAGAAAAATATCACAATTTTTCGTCTTAAGTTTTTCTTCGGTAAAATTTACAAAGTATTTTTATAAGTGTGTTTTCCTTTATAGCTCTTAAATAGGTACCTCCGGGAAATGAAGACCCCACTTTTTACAGATTAAAGTGGGGTTTAGGGGGTACACATTTTTTTCTTATTTCTACTCCACATCACGAAAACACGCCTATATAATTTTGACCCCCTCGAACCCAACTTTTATATAGTAAAACTGGGGTTTGCAGGGGTAAACCTTATTTTTCTTATTTCTGCTCTAAAATATAGATTGTGGGTAGTCGTTAGAACCGCCACGATGAGGCTGTTCTAACGAGTATCCACAATCTATATTTTTGAGCAGAAATAAGAAAAATATCAATCTTAAAATTTTCATTTTTTTCTTGCGATAAAGGTTACACTGCATTTGTATAGGCGTGTTTTCGTAATGAAGACATAGGTTGTGGGTACTCGGCATGACCGCCTCTAACGAGCACCCAAAACCTATGTTTGGAGTATAAATAAGAAAAATATCACACAATTTCATCAAGAAAATAACCTTTTTGAGGTTTGGAAAATGCACTATATCATACGGATGTGTTATCGTTGTGATCTCCGAGAACACAAATATAAACATTACGCAAACACGCCTATACAAATGCATTGCCACTTTTGCTCAAAATATAGATTGTGGTTACCCGTTAGAACCGCCTCATCGAGGCGGTTCTAACGAGTACCCACAATCTATATTTTAGAGCAGAAATAAGAAAAATAAGGTATACCCCCGGAAACCCCAGTTTTACTATATAAAAGTGGGGTTCAAGGGGGTCAAAATTATATAGGCGTGTTTTCGTGATGACAACCAGGTAGATGACTTGACAGCAAGAAACCGCTGAAATGCTGGAGCAAAAGAAAACTAACAGTTAGACTCCGATTGGCCCAATCAGAGACAGAGACATGAAGAAAGCCTTCATGCAGACTGAAAAAAAAAATATTTTAACCAAGTGCGAGCGTCCTAGTGAAATACATTTTACTGACCGTTCTGAGGATCGCCCCTACCCATCGGAGCTTAGAGAAATAGATAGGGTTGCATGGTGCTTCCACGCAGAGTTGAAAATGACCACACATTGGGTACTGGTTAAACGCTTAGAAAGTCTAAGCCTGCCAAGAAAAAGTGATGCGAGTCCAATGCACATAAGCCGTTTGATTTCATTTGGTGGCAGGGCTTGAGATGTCATTTCATCTCAATGTCGGGTAAAAGTCCCACAAAATTGGAAGCAGCGTCTCAAAAATGACCTGAATAGTGTCGACGGGGACGTTTAACCTCAATTCAAAACAAAACACAACCGTTCAAAGGCGATTTTTGTCGCGGCTTATTTTTAGTTCGTCTTTGCATGTGTGTATTGCTTATATCTAAGATGCACCCAATTTACTATTTCAACTAGAAATAAGAGAAATATCCAAATTTTCATCAGAAAATTGCTAGTTTTAGAAATGTGAAAGACGCCATTTTAGGACGCGCCTGTGTTATCGAAATGATAAGTGAAGACAGTCATCCCAAACCCCGTTCGTTGCTTGAACACACACACACACACACACACACACACACACACACACACACACACACACACACACACACACACACACACACACACACACACACACACACACACACACACACACACACACACACACACACACACACACACACACACACACTACGCATGCACACCAACACACTATATAGCAATGTAAGGACTTCATAGAGCGAACGCATTGCGACCACTATGAGACGGTTGCTGACGGAGGGTTTATCTGGCTATACTGGTTAACCGCTTATGCATAAATATGCCCAGGAAAGTGTGGATTGGTAAAATGCCGACTCGATATAACCTAAATAGGGTTGACGGCCATGAAAGTCCAAAATAAACTAACAAATGAATGTGTTATGTTCCTCAGGCGAGGGCTTCACTTGGTCTGAATAAATTATTTGTTTAAGGGGAATGGGAACACCATCAGGGGAGGCAACTCCTGCAAAAGTATTTTTGTCTCGCATGTCAATAGGGGTCAATACATAAAGGAAATAATTTGCTTTTTCTGTGGGACAGGGCTTACCGAAAAACGAACAGGAAGTCCCAAAAGTTCTTTCCCTTTGAAAAATGGCGGAAAAATATGCTAAGTGTTCCCATTCCCCTTAAGACACGACAGAACCAAGGGTGAGGATTGTGTTCTATATAAAATCCATTTAAGCTTCCTACTCCCCAAGTATTTTAAGCCGTGCTTCTGTTGTGTTTTTTTATTGTCATTGTTATGCCACCAACTTCGAAGAAGTTGTTTGAGCATATTGCTTTTGCTTCGTTCGTCCGTCCGTCCGTATGTCCTCCCTTCCGTCCCTAAATCCGTTACACTTATTTCTGCATAGCATAACTTTGAACCGTGCATACTAGGTTTGTGAAATTTCATGTATGTATTCCTTATGGAAAAATAGTTGATCCATTATTTTTTTTTCTTTAAGCCCCTTTAATGTGTTATGCCCCTTTGCAAAAAGACATGCAATGAAATTTTGTAAACAAGATACCTATAAACTATTTGAGCTATGCTACTGAAACTTAATCTGCTTATAGAGAATGATGAGCACATAAAATGATAAACTTTTGAAAACAAAATCCAAATTATGGCCATTTGAAAAGTTTGACATTCCTAGCTTGTAAGAACTCTTGGAGTTATTGTCTTGAACCTTTACAGACTGCTATGGGATGAGTAGATTTGAGAAAAAAAGTACGATTTTTAACCCGAATTATGGCCTTATGAAAATTTGGACATTTCATGCTTGTAAGCAAGATATCTCAAAAACCGTTTGAGTTATTGCCTTGAAACTTTACAGACTGATAGGGGATGATAAGACCAGATCAACTTGGAAAACAATCCTATTTTTTTCCTGAGTAATGGCCCTTTGAAAAATTGGGCATTTTAAGTTTGTAAGCAAAATCTCTGAACCTGTTAGTGCTATTGACTTGAGACTTGACAGGCTGTTAGGGGATGAGTAGATGACCTGATCGACTTTTGAAAAACAAATCCGCCTTTTGTACCTGAATTATGGCCCTTTCCCGCCATTTTCAAAGGGAGACAACTTTCGGGTCTTCCTGTTCGCTTTTCAAAAACTGTGCCGCACGGAAAAATAGGTGAACTCTTGAAGGAAAGAATTTTCTCCTCGGGAGCAAATTCTTTGCTTTAAAACGTGACCTCTGTTGACATGGGAGACGAGAATACTTTTGCAGGAGTTGCCTCCCCTGAAGGTGTATCCATTCCCCTTAAGATCAAGTCTGAATTTTGAAACGAAATCCAAACGACGTCTATAAAACTTAGAAACGGTAGAAGATACAAAAATTTGACCTACTGCTAGGGAAACCCCTAACAGGGATACTCGCATATAGATTATGCCCAGATAAGACGACCAGAACATGCAATTTTTGCAATGTCAGAGGATTATACCACAACCAGCCATTCTAGTTACCTAAAAGGGCGTCGAATCTATGCTTTTAACAAAGTGACTCGCAATATTTCCTATTGACTTATAAAAGTTTATTTTTGGTCCAGAAAAAAAACTTGACCACTCCACCGACTTCTGTTCTATGTTGTAGTCCATGCTTCCTAAGGATTACCGATTCATAGAACATTTGCGAAATATCATCATTACGATAACACACCCTTGCGATATAGTGCAATTTTTACATCTCCAAAATGGCTACTTTTCTGACGAAAATCTGTGATATTTTTCTTATTTATACTGCAAACATAGGTTGTGGGTACTCGTTAGAACCGCCTCATTGAGGCGGTTCTAACGTGTACCAACAACTTATGTCTTGGAGCAGAAATAAGAAAAATATTGTTTACCCCCGAAAACCCCAGTTTTCTCTATATAAACTGGGGTGTAAGGGGGTGTTCATTTCACGGACTTGTTCACGTGATATGATACCGATAATTCCGATAAAGAAGTTTAGTAGTATCAGTGTTGTAGCCTGATATAAAGGAACATACCCACCCCGCACCCACCAAAAGAAAAAAAATGAAAAACTAAATAACAATCTTACCCATTTGAATTTCTACAAGTTGTCCAAATTACTTAGAACCAAAGTTTACATAATATTGCCATAGTGCTTAACACATTTTCTGCCATGACCATAACATGTAATTTCTGTGTTCTTCTGAAGTCAAAAAGTCATTTCTTTCATTACATGCAAGACAGAAAATGTAATGTCAATTCAGTGAAAGCATTTAGTATTTCTTATATAAAATTATGCGGTAGGGTAGATTGAAGAAATCATACGTTGGCAAACGACATGTACGAAGACATTTGGATTTTAGTTGATATTTAGCTTATGTAAGATCGCATTCAAATTTTAATAGACCAAACCAATGGTAGGTTGTAACCTTTGATTGTGTATGTGGCATCACAAAAACATACCTATATAATTTTGACCCCCTGGAACCCCACCTTTATATAGCAAAATTGGGGTTTACAGGGGTAAACCTTATTTTTCCTTGTTTCTGCGCTAAAATATAGAGTGTGGGTACTCGTTAGAACCGCCTCGATGAGGCGGTTCTAACGAGTATACATAATCTATATTTCGAGCAGAAAAAAATATCACAATTTATCATATGAAAATTTTCTTTTCTCCCAGGTAAAATTTTCAATGTATTAGTATAGGCGTGTTTTCGTAACGGGCATATAGTTTGCTTGCAACTTCCTTTTCTCTCGAAAAAAAATGTTTTATCTTTCACTACAGAAGGGATTAATCCGTTTTATCCTCTGAATGAAATCTTTCACAATTTTATGGGTATCAGATGAAGCTGTTTATAAAACGCGCAAGAAAATGTCTGAAATTTTTAAACAGTGAAGACCTTGCTCATCTCAACACGATAGAAGGTAAATGATTTTGTTTCGACTCCTTTATGGACTGAACATTATCTGTCGAAACCATGACAGAACCATTGATGAGGATTGTGGCGATCCAACCTCGGTTTAAAATAAAGGTGATGGCAATGGGATGAAACAACGGTGAGGATTCTACAGCAAGAACTAACTGAAATGCTGGTGCAAAAGAAAACCAACAGTTAGACTCCGATGGCCCAACCAGAGTTTTGATATTTAAAATGTTATATCTTATTGTTAACATCATATCAAAACTATTTTTTCCCGGCACCAGCTTTAAAAACACAATTGATACATTGTGGTGTGGGAGGAAATGATCAGGAATCGATACAATTAATCCACAGCTCCCATCAGAGACACCAAGAGAAAGAAACACAAACATGAAAACAGCTAAACCCTAATGGAAACATCACTAGCGGAAAGCCAAACGGACAGTTACTTTCCCACAAATACATAATGCATACAAGCGAAAGGGCGTCCTTATTCAATTCCTTTTTATTTAAATTCTAGATTTTCCACAGTTAATTTTTATAGGTTGCACTGATTGCATTCATTATCAGTTTTGTGCCCTTTTTAACTTTTTTTTACTATGCTTATCTTTATTTTTTCAAATGTAAATATATTTTATTTGTTTGCAGCGCTTTCTAAAGAATAAATTCAGAACGGATGTTGTGAGACGTAAATATTGACATGTGACGTCACATGAAAATATTTACTTCTCACGACATCCGCTCTTCTGTGCGCACAACGTTGATCACCTTTGATGCTAGAGTAAGAGTTTGATAATGGAATAAATTGAATTAAAGTATCACGTGATTGAAACCGCTTTTTTGTTTATCAGCTGAAAAATATTGTGGGGCATTTAATTATTTTGCTTTTTTCTCATCATGTATGCGGAAAATCCAAGATGGCGGACCTCGCAATTCAGCAAAGGCGAGCACGAAAGTTAGTATTTTACTCACGGTGTATAGGGAAAACCATTGCCGTTGCTCTGTCCAGTCAAAGGCCTACAAGTTTGCAATAAAACAAAATCTATTTAATCCGTAGCTCATGATGACTCCTTCCTTGATCAGTTTTTTTTTTCTGAGTAACTTTGTTTTTCTTGTTTAAACAGTTGTCGCAAATGCAATGAAATAACCATGGACGAACGTTGTTCTTGCATAACTTACGATTCCAAAGGCAAATTTTGACGAACACGCCCCTAAAACTCCATATAAACTCTTCACATGCGACCGGCAAACCAATATGGCGGCTAGTTCAGAATGTTGTTTATAATGACGTTGTTACGCAGTAACCCTCCGACGTTTTCATAGAACTCTAAAACGCTAATAATAGTTCGTCTGTCATTACTGATAGTGGCCAGTCTCAATTACATTTGAGAAACATTACAGTTCGTGTTTAAAGATGGTTGATCTAGGTTCAGGGTGAAACCGTTACGTCGCTTAACGTAACGTTAACAAAGCAAGATAGAAGTCAGGCAAGGTTTTGAAATCGATACAATTAGCCCACAGCTCCCATGAAGGACACCAAATAGAAAGAAACACAAACATGAAATAACTAGATCCGAATGCGGAAAGCCAAAAGGACAGCATCTTTCCCAAAAATGGCCAATTGGCTATCAAAAAAAAAAGCGATTCACACACAACCATAACAAAACTAAACCGCGACAGAAGAGCCGCCTTGGAACAGTCAATGAAACGATTTCCACTTGGGGCTTCAATCGATTTTACGCGGCCGCAATTCTCGCCCTTTCTTCCGTCGCGATTTAGACAAATAATTTGTCCAGTCCTCATGAAGGCCTCCTAACTCATTAGTGCAACATCTCTGAGAACAGAAAATATCAAACAACCACAGTGATGAAACAACGGTGAGGACTTGAAAGCAAGAAACCAATGAAATGCTGGAGCAAAAGAAAACCAACAGTTAGACTCCGATGGTTCTGACCGGAGACAGAGCATCAGGCACCAACCAACATTACATAAAATTAAATTCTCTCTAATTATCAGTTATTGACCCACACATCCCATCAGAGACAACAAGGGAATGAAACAAAAAAAAAAAAATGAAACAAAACTCAGGGACAAGCCATAACAAAAATAAACCACGATAGAAGAACCGCCTTGGAACGGTCAGTGACACGAATTCCACTGGGGGTGTGTGGGGATGGGGGGTCTTAAATCGATTTTACGCGGCCACAATCCTCGCCCTGACTTCCGTCGCGATTTAGACAAATATTTTTTTTTTCCAGTCAGAATGAAGGCCTTCAAACTCATCAGTGCAACATCTCCGTGAACACAAAATCAATCAACCACAGAGCTGAAACAACGGTGATGAATCGACAGCAAGAAACCACTGAAATGCTGGCGCAAAAGAAAACCAAAAGTTTGACTCCGATGGGCCCAACCAGAGACAGAGTATCAGGCACCAACCAACATTACATAAACTTAGATTCTTAGATTCTCTCTAATTCTTAGTAAGCTTTTACGCTGGAACCGTCATAGAATCTTAGGTCTGAGGGAAGCAAAGTTCTCATACGTGATTGGATTAACTGCCATGCTTGCAGTCTGTCGTATAGCATTTATGTTGCAACCCAATCTTTTTCTATCGAAGAAGGATTTTACGACATTGGGTACTGAAGTCATTGCAATTATCTATTTTTCTGAACTTATACACTAAATCACCATAAAAATCAGGTTCCGATAGACCTTTTTGCAGAAGAGATTTAAGTCCAACATTGAATTTTGAAGTTGAATCGGAATGACACCTATAAACGTTTGAAAAGTGATGGCAATGGTATGAAACAACGCTGAGTTTATACCGAGTTTATAATACCGATAACCCTGATTAAGAAGTTTAGCAGTTATCAATTTATTACGAGTGTTGAAGTAAGGTACATGACTAGACACTCTGGCAAATCGAATTAATTGCGAAATATAAACGCCATAGGATGCCGCACCAGGAACATCAAGCCTTTACGCTAGAACCGTCATAGAATCTGAGGCCTTATCCACCGGCGTGCAATTAAAGGGAAGCAGAGTTGTCAACCGTGATTGGGTTAACTACCATGCATGCAGTCTGTCGTATAACATTTATGTTGTACCCAATCTTTTTATATCGAAGAATGATTTTACGAAAATGGGAGCTGAAGTCATTGCAATTGCAGTTATATTTTTTTCTGAAATTATATACTAAGTCACCACGAGATTCGGGTACTGATAGACCTTGTTGCAGAAAAGATTTAAGTCCAACATTGAATTTTGAAATTAAATCAGAATAAAACTAGTCATTTGACGTAACGTATCGTGCCAAATGTAGGGAGGCTTAGGTGTGTGTATTTTATATCAGAAGGCACCCTGAAAAATGTCGAAATATCTTAGCGCAACTGATGAGGCTTATCGCCCCCGCCAATCGGAGTTTGGAGAAATAGATTGGACTGCATGGTAATTCCCGCGCAGAACTAAAACTGGCCACACATGAGTACTGGTAAACTAGACCTGCCCAGGCATAGTGGTGTGAATCAGACTATTCAATGGAAAAAGCCTTTTGGTTTCATTTCATTTTTAAGTCATTTAATTTCAATGTCGAATAAAAGTCCCATAAAATTGGAAGCAACGTCTCCAAAATGACTTAGATAGTGTTGACCGAGACGTTAAACCTCCATTTAAAACAAACAAACTGATGAGGCCTAGCTGGCTGAAACTAGTTTGTCTGTCTAAGAAAGAATTTGAATATTCCACGGTTTCCAGTTCTATGTTGCAGACTTTTCTTCAAAAACATAACCGTTTTAAAGAACATTGGGCTGTCTTGCAAAATTCTGTAACAATCAAGAACAGTCTCAGCTTTTGATGCTTTCAGTAAGAACTTTGATGATCGATTTTAGAGTTAACACGTTACATCTAGTGATCAGATCATCTTAGTATCCCCGTATCTCATCATATTGCAGTTTATATGTTCTGCTGACCTTCCATTGGCTCTTGTTCCTTTGTCAATGTTGATTTGCTTTTGTTGTTGTGTCACGTGCTTATATGTGTGTATTAATATCACTGACGTTTTCCTTCTTTTCGCTTGTTTTGGAATATTGAACTCTGTTCTTTGTTCACGGCTTTTCCTGTATAGAGACTATTTACTTTTTTTTAGATGAATACCAAAAATATTTCATGGAGTGTTTTGAAAACATCAGAATTTTCACGAGTTCAAGCACGAGTGAAAGTTCTGATGTTTTTAACATTTGAGATTAAATAATTTTGGTATTTATGGAAAAAAGAGAGTAAACTTTCTTTTAATTTTATATGTGACTTTGGCGATGTATACATTAACAAACACGCCTATTCAAATACATTGCCACCTTTATCGCCGAAAAAATGAAAATTTTATGATGAAAAATTGTGATATATTTCTAATTTCTGCTCAAAATATAGATTGTGGGTACTCGTTAGAACTGCCTCATCGAGGCGGTTCTAACGAGTATCCACAATCTATATTTTAGAGCAGAAATAAGAAAAATAAGTTATACCCCCGGAAACCCCAGTTTTACTATATAAAAGTGGGATTCAAGGGGGTCAAAATTTTATAGCCGTATTTTCGTGATGAGAATAGAAGAGCTGTTGGTAACATGCTTCGCACTCGAGGAAATTTCTGGTGTTTTCAACACACTCGATGAAATATGTTTTCAACACATTCGATGAATGATTTTCTTTTTGTTATATACGAAACACAGACCAAAAATGTATTCCAGGCTGCTCCTCTGTAAATAACATCATCATTTTATTTTGCGGAGTGTACAAATATCATTTTGATTTGTTTCGGATATGCTTTAATTTCTTTGCTAAGAAATTGTGTAATATAATGTCGATATTATTTAATTGGCAACCTCATGTCGTGAACAGTATATGACGACACGTGTAATAACACGTGAATTCTGGCGCAGAGAGTTACAACCCTATATTTTCTATAGGGAATTCTTTTGAACTTCTTTGACAATAAAATTCGATTTAAGATCGTTTTATGATAAACAGAATCTTACTCGTATGATCATTTCACATGAAATGTTTTAAACTCGCCAAAGGCTTTTTGTATAAATTCATTTATTATACTTCATTAACATTCATCAGCTATTCTAGAATTCTAATTAATCAAGACAGTATACTACAAGCAGGTCAATAAATTATCATATTCCCCTGCAGTATTCCCCTCTGACGTCACAAATATTCCCGTCTGATGTCACTGCTCAAAAGTCAAAGAAAAGACACGCGCAGGGCAATAAATTATCATGTTCCCCTGCAATATTCCCCGATAAGGTCACAAACATTCCCCTCTGATGCCACTGCTGAATGTATATTCCCTGAAAGAATCTCTAGATGCCACAGTAAGGTATAATAAATTATTTGTTGCCCTTGTGTGAGAGGAAAAAATGACAATTTGTTCACCCTCGACATGTGATATTGCCCTCGGTTGAGGGTTAAGAAATCGTCATATTGCCCTCATATAAGGGCAATAAATGAATAATGATGTCCACTCGTGTAAGATTTTTGTTTGGATGAATGGAGGTTTTACGTCCCCGTCAACACTATTTAGGTCATTTTGGTGTCGTTGCTTCCAATGTGGTGGGAATTTTACCCGACATTCGAATGAAATGACATCTCAAGCCCTGACGGCCGAACCGCTCGTGTAAGGTCGGTCCTCTATTTTTACGACACACGTTATGACCTCCTTTGTCTATTAATGCTAAAAATTAAAAACAGCTGATAACTGCTAGTCCTTTGGGATAACTGATTCCAAAGCGGAATTTTGACAATGTTTGAGGACCACTGATAAGGCCTAAGAAGCCATCCCTCAAGAATTCAAGGATGCAACACCTATCCACCTATTCACTCGCGAAGGAAATTGTGTGATAGTCATCGTAGCATTTCTTGAGTGATAATTGCTGGGAAGGGCCTTGCAAGAGTTCGACTTTACCGTCTGAATGAACATCTTGAACAGTCAGGGCTTCTACCAGAAAACCAATGTGGGATCAGAAACGACAGAGAAACAATTGACATGATCTTTACAGCAAGGCAGCTTCAAGCGAAATGCCAGGAATAGAACATGGAGCAATACATGATATTTGTTGATCCAACGAAAGAATTTGACACAGTCTTCGAAAGGTTTCACGATGGTTGATTTGATTGTTTTTTTTTTTTTTTTTGTTTTTTTTTTGGGGGGGGGGGGAGGGTAAACGACACTTTAACCCATGTGGGTAATTGTGTGTCGTCTCCCAGAGAGAGGGAGAATAGAAATAAAATTTAGAGGAGATGATAGTGAGGGACAGATAAGAAAGAGAGAAGAATAAATAGAAGAGGAGAAACAGAAGAATAACAACATTCCCCCACTATCCTTACCTGTTGCAAGGACAGCATGCCTTATCCAACTTTAAGCTAATATCAGATGAACGCCCCAGTGACGCAAGATACACGTCAACTTTGCCTCACCCAACCGACCTCTAGTTCCGCGATAGTATCCTCGCACGGTCCAAAATGATGGTGAGTTGTCTGATCCGATCCCTGTGATAAATTGTATTAAGTAAAATAGAAGTAGAGGCAATGATCAGGAATCGATACAATCAACCCACAGCTCCCATCAGAGACACCAAAGGGAAAGAAATACAAACATTAAACGACATACCCTAGTGGAAACATCAATAGCGGAAAGCCAAAAGGACAGTTACTTCCCCACAAAATGGCCAATAGGCTATACAAAATAAAATAATATAAGCGACACAAACACACAAAGACAAACCATAACAAAAATAAACTGCGAGAGAAGAACCGCCTTGGAACGGTCAGCGGAAACGAATTGCTCTGGGAGGCTTAAATCGATTTTACGTGGCCACAATCCTCACCCTTACTTCGTCGCGATTTAGACAAATAATTTGTGCAGTCCGCATGAAGGCCTCCTAACTCATCAGTGCAACATCTCCGTGAACACAAATAATCAAACAACCACAGGGATGAAACAACGGTGAGAACTCGACAGCAAGAAACCACTGAAATGCCGGAGCAAAAGAAAACCAACAGTTAGT
Source organism: Lucinisca nassula (assembly GCA_963580285.1). Lineage (NCBI taxonomy): Eukaryota > Metazoa > Mollusca > Bivalvia > Lucinida > Lucinidae > Lucinisca > Lucinisca nassula. The sequence continues at coordinate 214,615,041 of OY757010.1, forward strand.
CTCCGATGGGCCCGACCAGAGACAGAGCATCAGGCACCAGCCAGAGCATAAGGCTGTGTACTAGCCAAAACGCTTTTCATGATGATTTTCTCTGCCATGTTCACAGCTGCTTTCCAGAAGGGAAACAGTGATATATCTAATAAGGTATCGCTTTGATGGGAGGCTTTTCAACCTAAGAAGGTTGCAAACCAAATCTCAGGTACAGACAGATTGCTAGACACGTTTCTTTTTGCTAATGACATCGCACAGGGTGCTCCATCAGAAAAGATGCAAAAAGGTGTAGATCAAGTATCTGACTCCTGTGACTGCTATGACCTCACAGACCGAAGTGGTTTATCAACCTGCGCCTGTCAAATCTTAGAACCTACTTTTATAGATAAAGTACCAAGACAGGATTCCATACACAGACGTCCTTAAAGGGGCAGGGGTGCATAGTGTACATATGCTTCTCTGAAACAAACCTTTTAACATAAATGTTATACGACAGACTGCATGCATGGTAGTTAACCCAATCACGGTTGACAACTTTACTTCCCTCTTTAATTGCACGCCGGTGGGTCAGGCCTCAGATTCTATGACGGTTCCAACGTAATAGCTTATTGAGAATTAGAGAGATCTAATTCAAGGTGATGTTGGTTGTTGGTGCCTGATGCTCTGTCTCTGGTCGGGCCCATTGGAGTCTAACTGTTGTTTTTCTTTTGCTCCAGCATTTCAGTGGTTTCTTGCTGTCGAGTCCTCACCGTTGTTTCATCTCTGTGGTTGTTTGATTATTTGTGTTCACGGAGGTGTTGCACTGATGAGTTAGGAGGCCTTCATGCGGACTGAACAAATTATTTGTTTAAATCGCGACGGAAGTAAGGGCGAGGATTGTGGCCACGTAAAATCGGTTATCCTTTGGAAGCAAGGAATACACCACAGAACTGAGAAATATGGAGTGTACATGTTTTCTGGGCCAGACTAGCTAGTTTCCCAGGCTAACACCATGGATTTCCTAATCTGGTGTTCAAGGAAAATGTTTCTTGCACACCTGATTAGGAAATCCATAGTTTCAGCTTGGGATAGAAATTCTGTTCTAACCATGAAGTTCTTACCAAAAATCGAATATTCTTGCGTGTTTGATAAATGTACTGGTTAAATAGACCTCATATCCGCCGTCGGTAAAGTTGACTTCATCACAATATGGCGGATGTGGGCCAGTATTAAAAATTTACGCTCAGACATGGAAGATATGCAAGGAAAAGAATCCTACAGGGGTGTGAGGGGTGGATAGCAAAATCCGTCCATCGAGATCACTGTCCAGCACCACTCGGCAACCCTCGGGATGCCGACAGTGACCCTCGAGACGGATTTTTCTCTCCAACCCTCACACCCATGTAAGATTCTTATATTCTGACCCGGAGTAAAATCCAGGATTTCCTTATCTGGTGTGCAAGAAAATATGGTCACGGATAAGCACTAGTCGGTGAACATTTAATAAGTTTATTAACAAAGATAATATTCACAGAATAATATATTTCAGCTGAAAAACGTGTCCCGTTGCAAGAAAACATGTTTTGTTCTGTTTTCTTGTTATCAGCGAAGTTTAAAATCAGCATGAGTTTATGTACTGCAGTCCGAGGATAAGCAGAAAGTGACGTCAAATGGTATAACCCACGAGGTATGTTAGACAGGTTAGACCGTTATCATATTATTATAACCATCATGGGCAAGACAGGTTTTACCATTACATTACGTGCATGATAGAGAAATACCATGATCTCTACTTGACAAAACTATTTTCTAAAAGAAATATTTCTCAGCCGGGGAAATAAATGTCTTTTGCTGGAACTACTTTCTGTACAAGATACAGTTTTGCAATGTAATCTTTATATTTAAAAGCGGGAAAGTTTCAGTTACGTCGACATTATTCTTGACGTCATCTCAACGGCGTCTGGATATCAACAAACGTTAAGAATGCGTGACATTTGACTGGGATGCAACGTGACAACAAAGATAACATGGGTGTAACAACTGATTGGAATATGTTTTGCTTACTGTCATCTCACGTTGTTAATAGTTTTATCACTCGGACACTTTGTTTCTTCAATTTTATTCAATAATGCGAAAGCGATTTCAAAATGTCGCCATCAAGTTTGTATTAATCAGCTTTTTTTATCACCAGCCTGATTGAAACCGGTTCACATGAGCTGTTAAGCGTCAGATGTACATGTACCCAACTTTTGATGCAGAATGACCAAACAGGTCCATCAAGTTGCATGTAATATACAGATTATTCATTTCTCCTAGTTTACATATGGAATTTATAAACTTCGGTAGTAATGAAACAGAAACTCGTGTTTCGCACTTGTTTTTTATCGGATTTGTTTTGCTTTTCTAGGTTTATGAATCCCATAGTTGAACTAAGAGAAAGAATAATATTACCAAAACTTCACTACCTTTTGACAACAGTGGACAATGCTTGATAATAAAAAAAACATTCGCCGACGTCACTTCGTCTTATCCTCGATCTACTTTACAGTATGACCTAATCATACATGCGTTTTCTTAACACAGCTGAATTGTGGCAAGACAAAGTCTCTCGTACTTCATCAAAGCGCAGCATAATTTTTATTTTTAGGATTCTTAAGCTCATTTCATGTCATACACATTAATACGAGGTTTACGAATGAGGCCTAATTGGCCGAAACAAGGTAGTCTGGTCTATTTTTTTATTTTCATAACGATAACATACCCGTGCGTCAAAGTGCGTTTTTCACACTTCCAAAATGGCTACTTTTCTGATGAAAATTTTGTTTTTCTTAATTATACTGCAAGATAGTTTGTTGATGCTCGTTTGAACCGCCTTATTAAAACTAAATAAAAAGAGAAGAACTAAGAAAAATGATGTATACCCCATTGTTTTTTATATAAAATGGGGTCTAGGACTGTTCATTTCACGAACTTGTTCACGTGGTTGTTTATGTGTATGTTTGTTTCCACAGGAAATTTTACAGCTTAATTGTGCATTCTGCCGAACCGACTCCAAAAACTGATATTGTATCATGAGTGATCCGATGACCAGTAAACATGTTTTCGTTTAACGTGACCTCATTTATCCCCAGTGTAAAATATGATAATCTAACAAATAATACACATGAAAATAACAATCAAACTGTGGTTTATTACAGTAAGGACCGATATATGAAATATATGAGTCTATGGTATAAGCTGATCACAACTTTTGTCAGCTTACAAATTATCCGCTTACAGTATAAACGCCGAAAACGAATGTATTAGGCAATGTGACAAATGTCCCACGCTGTCATGGTCATTGTGCACGTGACTTCATTTCTGACAAAACTTGTGACCAGAGATTTCCGAAATGAGTAAATGGATTAATTCTGCTTTTTAAAGTACAATTAGAATAGTTTAGGTATGCTTTCTTTAGGTTTTTTACACCTAGTGTACGAAGCAAAAAACAACCTTTGGAACTGTTCAATGGTGGTCTTTAAGACCACTTCTGAACAGTCCCAAAGGTTGGCTGAATTTGGAAATTTTACTTCAGATAGCAGGTCATAGTTTACAATGGCGTTCCTTGTAACCAGTATCTCAATGTTTTATACTGTCGCAAAATCCTGAACAGTAAGATTTACATTCAAAGTAACACAACCATATTCTTAATATGACAGCACTTCTGATAGGAAGATTACGGCAATTTCTTATACAATGAAAAACACGGACTGCTGTACTAAAAGTAATATGTGGATGTTTTGTTTTATTTGAGGTTTTACGTCCCCGTCAACACTATATAGATCATTTTTGAGACTTTCATTCCAATCGTTCAATTTTGTGGGACATTTACCCGACATTGAGGTGAAATCACATCTCAAGCCCTGCCACCCAGCGAAACCAATAGGGTTTATATGCATGGACTGTTCGACTCGCACCACTTTGCCAAGGCAAGTTTAGCCACTCTAAACTGTTTCCCTTTGGGTCTCTGATGGGTGGTGTTGGTTAATTGTATCGATTCCTCATCATTGCTTTCACTTCTATTTTACCAACACTAATGTGCAGTCGAATTGAGCTCTTCGTGTTAGAAACTTGCAACTCAATCTAATTTTCTAAGCCCAGATGGGCAGGGCCCAAATCTTAGATGAGCTTATTGTATGTTAAAGTTTAAATACAAAGCCAGTTAGACTTCTGAATCTGTTCATTTTAGTGATTTGATTTAATCCATAATCGGAAAACGGCTTTAGTCCCTGTGAACTAGTTTCATTTTCTTTCACTAACAAGTCAGTGCCACGCTGCCTTAGATGGTCTAGGCGTCTTTGTAGTCTTTGCCAGACTTTGCTTTGCTTTTAAACCAAGAAATGAGTCACGTTCACTTAATGACGATGACAAAACAACTGGACTATTGCGACTCCCTCTAACCATTACATCAGCACTAGAACTGCCACCGGGGTGTTCAGATGCCTTATAAGCGGGATATTTGTCTGTCATTGTTCGTTCATCCGCGTCATCAATTGGTAGATATGCTGACGTCTTTTTAACTATAACAAATAAACAAACAGTCATACACTTAGATATGTTGAGTTTTATCACTAAACAGGTTTTCTTTCTTGTGCTACATAATAGATGTGGGGACAATGATCAGGAACAGATACGATTACCGAAAACCTCCTAACCAAGACATCATAGGGAAAGAAACACGAACATAAAATAACTTTCTTGTTATGAAAACGTAACAAGCGGATTTCCACAAAATGGCCAAACGGCTATCAAAACTAAACAATATTAACAATACATACATGTAAAGACTAACTATAACAATAATAAACCACAAAATTTAACAATAATGCACACTCTCAAGGGACGCCTTATTGTACCATTTGAATGGTTCGCGCTTGCCCGTCTGAATATTCCGATAGTGTCGTTGTTTTGTCGGTTTAAACTTTGTTTGAATATAATTTTCTATAGTGCCATTATCGGACTTTCTAAACAGGCGCTCCTCTGTTTCCTATGTGAACCGTCTTTCTGCCGTATTGGCGAAACATTTACAGAGCATGTTTGAGAAAATAGAAACTTGTTTAAATGCAATGGCTGTTTTATCTCAGGAATACAACTTGCGCGGCTTCCCAAATTATTGTTTTCCTTAGCGCTTATACCTCATCAAAACGGTCTACATTTAACAGGAAGAATTAGCTTCTCTACAGGAAACAATGATATGTTTTAAGGAGTTATTTCCCTTGACGCAGCATCCATTCCTCTAGACAGAACATAGAAATAACTGCAGATGCAGTCAATCGGTCTCATGAACTTCGGTAGATTTTTTTTAATATCAAGTTCAGAAATGGGCTAGAATATAAAGGCTCTGTCTCTTCTGGTCGGGCCCATCGGAGGCTAACTGTTAGTTTTCGTTTGCTCCAGTATTTCAGTGGTTTCTTGCTGTCGAGTCCTCACCGTTGTTTCATCTCTGTGGTTATTTGAGAGATGTTGCACTGGTGAATTAGGAGGTCTTCATGCGGACAGAACAAATTGTTTGTCCAAATAGCGACGGAAGTAAGGGCGAAGACTGCCGCCGCGTAAAATCGATTGAATTCGTTTCACTGACCATTCAAAGGCGGTTCTTCTGTCGCGGTTTATTTTTATTATGGTTTGTCTTTGAGTGTGTATACCGCTTATATTTTTTGTTTTGGATAGCCAACTGGCCATTTTGTGGGAAACTAATTGTCCTTTTGGCTTTCAGCTATTGGTGTTTCCATGAGGGTCTAGTTATTTCATGTTTGTGTTTTCTTCCCTTTGTTTTCTCTGATGGGAGCTGTGGGTTAATTGCATCGATTCCTGATCATTGTCTTCATTTATATTATACGTATTGCAACAAACCTTTTAAAATATCCCTTATCATTTCATCATACTATAAAATTATCTTGTTAAAGATCGAAATTATTCGCAGATAGTAATTCGACAAAGGAAATCAAAAAAATGCCCTCTGTCCTTTCAATAGTGTCTTATTATCAAAAATATAATTAGACAATAATTGATTAAATCGTGCCTTTTTATAATAAGACACTATTGAACTAATTGGTGTCTTATTATGTTTGATCCTTTCTAGGGTTTGTGGAAAATTAGTTTGGTTGCATTTAATAGCTCACAGTTACTAACAAAATATTCATTTTGTTTCCAAGACCTGTTATCCTGTACCACTTTACGACGCAGTTCTGGTTTAACCACAAATAACTTGTTCCGAAAGAGCTACTAGAATGACATGACGGCATCACAGCTGCTTTTGAACATAACAAACAAGACTGAAGCTGTTTTACTTCATGCATTTTATATTTAGAAGATCTGTCCAAGAATTATGTAAGTTTTTGCTCATGTTCATCATAGTGTACAATATGCAAAATACATCGATTTTCTGGATTCATTAACGTTACAAGCACAGGTACCGAAACAGAAACACTTACAAACAAAAGTAGAATACAAAACGACCTATTAAAAAGATATAGCAATTATGAACCAGCGCATTACAGTCGAATCAGAATCACAATGGAACTTCCATGGCTCGAACACCTTTGGGACTATAGAATTTTATTTGCTCTAAGTGTAGTTTGAGACGCAGAGGGATTTTTCAAACCTTATGCCATGGTGTATTACTCCATACATAGGTTGAGGGTGCCCGTTAGAACCACCTCAGTGAGCCGATTCTAACGAGTACCCACAATGTATGTCTAGGAATAGAAATAAGAGAAATAATGTATTCCCCTGTAAACCCCAGTTTTCGCTATATAGAGTGGGGTGTAGAGGTGTGTTTATTACACGGACTTGTTAACGTGATGTTCAGGGGCCAGTTGATCAAAACTAACGACGTCGTTAGTTAACGTATCGTTAACATTTGATCATTTATTTATGGCAAATATGCTAATATTTTTGCTGAAAAAAATTGAGCATTTTTTCAGCAAAAATACCAAAATTTTCGATATTTTTCTTGTTAGAACAGTTAACAATTTGACCAGTAACGAGCTCGTTAAGCTAACGACGCTTTGAACAACTGGGCCCAGGTTTTTCTTCTAGTTGATGTCCAATAAAACATTTTTTAATTCGGTTTACGGCTCTTTCAGACTATTTCACTCATATCGAGCCGATCATTAATCAGAGGTTGGCGAAAATCGGGGTACCCGGAGAAAAACCACCTGACCTTCCGTTGCAGAATTTCACATGTTTCATGTGACCCGAGTAAGGCTCGAACCACAGCGGTGAGCGACCTAATGATAAAGAGTCAGCGCCCTTATCCACTGGACCACGAAGGCCTTGGGATGTGCTGTACTAAACAGAATCGCCTCACTGAGGTGCGTCTAATGAGTATATATGATATTCATTTTAAGACAAAAGAGCTTTGGAGGAGAATTAACTATTTTGACCGAACCGTCCTTGTTCAAGTCACTTAAGGGGAATGGGAACACCTTGCAGATTTTTCCGCCATTATTCAAAGGGAGACGACTTTCGGAACTTCCTGTTCACTTTTCTATAAGCCAGTTACACGGAAAAAGGGGTGTACTTTTAAAGGAAAGAATTTGCTCCCAAGGAGCAAACTCTTTCCTTTAAGAGTTGACCCCTATTGATATGGGAGACATAAATAATTTGGTAGGAGTTATCTTCCCTGAAGGTGTATTCATTCCCCTTAAGTTGCACTGTGTGAACGAAAACTTCTAATGAAAAAATATTTTAACAGGGCTTAGCAATTATTAACCAGCATAGTTTATTAAATAATGTTATCTTCTTATCTAGGCCGAGTAAAGATTTTGAGTAGACATTGATCTGCTGAAATAGTTTGGTATACCAGTCATCTGTTTGGCTGAAAAGAAATGTTAAAGCAACAGTGATCATGTTATTAATACGACTACGTCTGTATGATATGGTAAGTGATCTCAGACCTTCAATATTTGGAAAAAAATCGTTGATTTCCTGATAAATGCGTTCTGTGAATTTATGTTTGTAAGACTAGCATTCTATGCAGTTAATTCCTAATGTGTTTTGCTCGTGTGACAGTACGATTACAAACCAGTTTGACATAATGCATTTTTTTCACAACTCCAAAATGGCTACTTTTCTAATGGTAGTCCGTGAGTTTTTTCTTATTTATACTGCAAACATAGGTTGTGGATGCTCGTTAGAACCGCTTTGTCTTGGAGCAAAAATTATAGAAATAATATATACCTCCAAGGAATCCCATTTTCTCTATATAAAGGTTGTGGGGAGGGGTTTGGGGTTTTCATTTCGCGGGGTATGTCAGAATCATAAGAATGTAATTTGAGCCGATTCACCAGTAAAGCCGTTATCATACTTTGACATTTATCCTTCAACTGCACCCACGCAGCCAACTGATGGGGCTAGTCACATATCTTCGATGAAGCTACCCCATTGTTACTTCTTAATATCTACGATCAGCAAATACTCTGGCGAGTTCCGCAGTCTCGCCTGCCTTTGCTCGTCGCGTGTACCATATGTTTTTGGGGGTCTGACATTTCCTAATTATCTTATCATTCACCATGACGATTGTAAAGCGAATTAATTTTACTTTTGTAAAAAGAAACATACAAAGCAGAATAATATACTTACGTATGGATTTCCGTTTTGGGCTGGCTTTCTTTGATCTAGCAGTTCCCGAATAGGAACTTCCCGCTTCCGCAGCAAGAAATTCATTCATGACTTCTGGCTCTATTTTCTCACCTTCTTCAGCTTTGGCTAAAACATATAGATAAAGATTGCTTGACAAAACTATTTCGATTAATTTGCAATTTTGTCTGATCTTTTGAAGGGAATTTAATGAAGAGTTCTCCTAACGGAAACTTTTTTTATTTTATTCGCAATCTGCAAATGAGTTCAAGCCAATGGTTGAATATTCATATACCCTAGAGCTGTGCAAAAACTATTGCAGAAACTCTCAGAAATGGATGGAATGGGAGGACTGTGAATAGCGTTTTCATTCCTCGTATTTTGAATTAGATGAAAACCAATTGCTAGAGCTTGAAATTGGAGTTGGAACTTGGTACTGCAAAGATTGCAAAGCAGAATGCGGTCTATGTAGCGGTGATGTTCTGAATGAACATTAGGCAGTTCAGTGCGACCAATGTGACGGATTGCGCATTGCTTTCAGATGCTGATTATGGCAAATTGGTAAATTCCAGTTGTTCATGGATAAGCCCGAAGTGCGAGGTTTTCATTGTTTCTGACTCGTTCTTCAACGAAATAAATCTGAACCTCTGTCAAAGGAAAAGGAGTTAAGCCTTCGACTACTGACATGAGAAACCGAATTTTGTAAAAGGTTTGAAACTTTGCAGTGTAAACATTAACGGTTAAAGAGGAAAACTACTTGAACTTTTAGCTTTCCTCGATACTCACCTACCACATATTGTGGCTATTCTGGAAACAAAGATTGACAGTTCAGTTATGACTTCGGAGCTTTTCCCAGATACTTATGAATACAGTGTCTACAGAAAAGATAGAAACACTAATGGCGGCGGGGTGATGTTGCTCGTTCCCAGAGACATCTCTCATATGCCATTCTTGGAACTGGAAAACGACTCGGAATCTGTTTTGGATAAGGTTTTTGCAAACAAAACTCTCACTTTATAGCAAGCTGGTATCGACCACCTAACGACACAGTCGAAACATTCCAGTTATTTAAAGTTTAGCTTGATCGCAATTAGTCTCAGAATATGGGTAAAATACTTCCCGCTGTACATGTCCTAGGGGACTTCAACTTCTTCAGAGAGATCGTTTAGCCCGATAGGCTCAGTAAACAAGGCCCGATGCTGAGTCCATCAGAAGGAAAATACTGGTTGACATAATGAATGATCATGGCTTAGAAAAAAATCGTTAACTTCCCTACTCGAAATAAGAACACTTTGGATTTGATTCTTACAACTTTACCAGGACAACTTGAAGATATTCAGTCTCCAGACAAACTAAGTGATCATGATATTGTTTCTGGACTGTTAAAAATCTTCATACCACCTATAAAGAAACCTCGTAGAAAGGTGTACTTATATCAAAAGGGTGACAATGAAACTATGAGGAAGGATACCATAAAATTTGCAAAAGAGAAATACTTTAATGGTCATTCAGACGCTCGGTCTGTCCAGGAGAACTTTGATCTGATAAAGGCTTTCATTCAAGCTTCGCCCGAAAAGCATATCCCCTCCAAAACTAGCAGGTCTGGATCAGACCAGAAATAAGAAGAAAGATTCTGAGGAGAAATAAGATTCATGCTAAGGCAAAAACGTTGGGAAGTGGTATACTCCGGGCAAAATTTGAAAACTTGAGACGAGATAATAAAATGACATCAAAAATCAACATGATCTGTTTTTGAATAACTTGGTAGGTGATGTAAACGCAAATCCCAGAGACTTCTACAGATATATCAATCGCCAGAAAAAAAACAGGCAAGGTATCTCACCCCTTAATAAAAGAGGATGGAACGGGGTTGCTGAATCGGACTTGAAAGGGCAGAGGAATTAGTTAGTCAATTCAATGATGCGTTTAATAAAGCTGAGTTCAGGGAGGTTCCATTGACTGGAAGATCGGCCCCTTTCACGGAAAATGTTGTTGTGTCCTCGGTGGGAGTGATCAAGTTACTTAAAGGCTTGAACCCGTCAAAAGCTTTAGGTTCTGATGAGCTTCATCCTAGAGTCCTGAAGGAACTAGCAAATGAGTTAGGTCCAGTTGTAGCTCATCTTTTCTAACAATCCCTCGATACGGGTGAAATCCCAAAAGAATGGCTCCTAGCGAACATCTGCCCACTTTTCAAAAAAAGTAGACAGAGGTCTTGCTCGTAATTATCACCCGGTGTCACTGACCTGTGTTCTTTGTAAATTGCCTGAACACATAGTCTGATGAAACATCATAGCTCATTTGGATGAACATAAACTTTTGTCAGACAGACAACATGCTTTTATGAAAAGTCATAGTTGCGAAACTCAGTTGAGCACGGTTATTAACGATTGAGCAAAAATCTTGGACAAAGGGGGGGGCAGGGGGGCACATTTATTCTGGACTTCGAGAAGGCTTTGACCCCCGATCTCATGAACTACTTAAATCCAAATTATTTGGTTATGGAATTGGGGGAAGACTCTCAAAGGGTAGATTCCTTCCTTTTGTACAGAAAACAGCGTGTTGCTGTTAATGATGAATCTTCAGTATTGGCGCCAGTTTTATCTGGGGTTCCACAGGGGATTGTTCTTGGTCCGCTGCTAATCTCCCTGTACATTAATGATATTTCCACTGACATTGACTCAGAAATAAGACGGTTCGCAGACGACTGTGTTTGCTATCTGGAAATCAGAGATACAGAGGACTGAATGAAACTTCAGAAGGATATAGATAGATTAGGATGTTGGGCACGGAAACGGTACATGAGATTTAAACCCGGTAAATGCAAAATTATGCAGATAACTAGGAAGAGAACAAGTAAAATTGAGGCTCTACATCATAGTAAAGATTATATTTTCTTGCCCTCTGTTCTTTCTTATAACTAGGAAGAGAACAAATAAAATTGAGGCCTACATCATAGTGTAGATTATATTTTCTTGTCCTTTGGGATCATTGATTCCATTGTGGAATTTTGAAAATATCTGAGGGTCACTGATGAGGCCTAATTGGCCGAAACTAGCTAGTCTGGCACAGAAAACGTGTTAACTCGATATTTTTCACTCCTGTGGTGTATTCCTTGCTTCCAAAGGATAACCCTTTTATAGAACATATCTATACACCTTGGAGGGAACGGTCCTCGAAAATGTGAATTTCATTAAATACTTTGGTGTTACAATCACACACGATTTGAGATGGAATACACACATTACCAACATGTGTACAGAGGCGAATAAAACACTTGGTATCCTGAGGCGAAATCTCCATCAGTGTCCTCAGTATGTGAAAGAGACAGCATATAAGGGAATTGTTCGCTCAATCTTGGAATATGGTAGTTGCATCTGTAACCCAAGTGGAGTGGTCCTTTATGAAGAAATTGAAAAAGTTCAGAATAGAGCTGATTGATTTGTAACATTTAAATACTGTTTTGTAACTGGGAACATGACTGGAATTCTAGGAAAATTAAGATGGGAAATAAAAATCAAAAATGAGTTCCTTTAAGTGCAATGAAAACATTCATAAGAAAGAAGATGGGTCATACTACGTAGTTTCGGCTAATAAAGCCTCATCAGTGACCCTGTAATGATCCGGCAAAGAAAGCTAGAGGAAACATACTGCAATTTTGCGAATTTCGAATAGGCAGTCGATACAAAGACTGATAAAAATCAAAATGGGTCCAAATAATTAAAAACCTGTCTAGAATATGAGTCTAAACCAATAATTTATTTCTGATTTCTCAGAATATTCACACTGATCTCAAAGGACCAAAAGTAAAATATAAACTGCACTATGGTTGATGTACGGGGAGACGTTTTACGGCCGCCACACGGCACAACACCAGTCTCTCAAGAAAAGGAGAAGAGGCTGTAGGCTCATACTTTTAAACAAAGGTATAAAGGGTTCTGCCAGCATTCCAACAAATGACCTTGTTCCACCAGCTAGGCACTGTAGAAAGCACCATACAATGGCGTTTCAGATTCGTACAAGAACTGACAGTTATAAGGAATCGTGCTTCCCCCGAACCATTAGAGATTGGAATGCACTTTCCGATTCGATTATTTCGACAGCTTATGGTGCTGATGATTGTGTAGCTAAGTTTACCTCTTTGGTTAGAGCTGGGGACTAATTTCCCATATCAGAGGTCCTGGTGTATGAATGCCATTTGACGTATCACCAGTAACAATTCTGATTCTGATTCTTAGTTAAGCCAAAGTTATTTTACTGTCGACCAAACTGTTGCGGCCGTCCCATTGCATTTTTATATGTAAATTGGGTGTGTGTAATGGTGCACTTCTTATTTTGTGTACAGTCTACCCTCTTTATACCGACATCGGATATAGTAACAAAACTAGCTATAACGGCAATTTCAACTGAACGAATCCTTAGTTCCGGATGAGACGGTCAATGGAGATATTCAAAGTTATAATCATTAGATACTCAAAGAAACAAGTGTTGTGCATATTTGTTAGAATCGCGTCTGTAAAGCGATTCTATCAAATGCCCACAACGTTTATTTCTTGGTGTAATTAAGTGAAAAAGTCTTCTATTACCTATTAATCTACTACTAAATTGGGAATCTTACCCCAGGAAACAAATGTTGTGGACATTTGTTAGAATCGCCTCGTCGAACAAATGTTGTGGATAACATTGGTTTCTTTGTGTAATTATTGGGGAAAGTCTTTTATTAAATGGGCCCCGTCAAGCGATTTTTGTACATATCGCCTATGCGAGCAGCGAAGTTTCAGGCGAGCCTGCGCATCCGCGCAGTCTCGCCAGAACCTTCGCTGCTCACTTATACAAGCAGTGAATCAAGAGGAACTTTCAGACATAAAGCCATATCCCTGGCCCCTCTGAATGGCTGGGCATGCGCAGTTAAAATTTGTCATGACGGAATGCTCGAAGACACAAACTCGCTTGGCGGGGCTCAAATATTCTACGACTTAGTGGGATTCTTTATAGCAGCCAATACACTATAGTCGCAAATAGTTAGGGAACAAATACTTTCTTCAAAGCGAGGGTCAGCAACGTCAAGCAAAAATGTATCTTCGAACAATCACGGAAAATATTTTCCATGTTATATTTACCCCCATAAACACCTCTTTTATATAGTGATACTTGAGATTACAGGGGTATTCGTTATTTTTCCGATTTCTGCTCAAAGACATAGATTATGGGTATCCGTTAGAACCGCCTCACTCCGGCGGTTCTAGCGAGTAGGCAAAATCTTCGTTTTGAGTACACATATGAAAAATGTCAGAATTATTAACTGAAAATGTTCATTTTTGGTGGTAAAATTTTCAATATACATTGGAATATGTGTATTTTCGTAATGCATGCACGCTCAACAAAGTTTCAGACCAACATACTCATTTGCGAATTTTGGGGCCAGTTGTTCAAAATTAATTACTTCGTCAGTTAATGAATCGTCAAAACTTTTATCATTTTATGTGGCAAATATACTAACATTTTTGCTGTAAAAATGAAAGTAGTTTTTCATTTTTCTAGCAAAAATACCGAAAGTTTAGATATTATTTGTACTGTCTATAATAGCAAACAATACGACCACTAACGAGCTCATCTAGCAAACACGTCTATATAATTAATACCCCATTATACCCCATTTTATATAGTAAAATTGATGTTTAGAGAGGTACACATTATGTTTCTTATTTCTGCTTCAAAATATAGATTGTGGGTACTCGTTAGAACCGCATCGCTAACAAGTTCCCACAATCAATGTTTAGAGCAAAAATAAGAAAAATATCAGAATTTTCTATCTGAAAATTTTCATTTTTGGTGGTAAAATGTTCACTATATTTGAATAGACATGTCTTCGTATTGTCGTTGCGCTAACGATGCTTTGAACAACTCGACCACGATCCAAATCGTCACGGTTCACAATATGGATGCCTTTTCATTTGAACTTTCACTGTAAATGTTATATTCAGACCGAGCAGGTAGGCAGGATAATTCGTGTCTATCATATACAGACCTGTCTGAATCCGAATAAATATGAGGCAACAAGAGCTCCGCAAGGGGGACATTATACGCCTTTAGCAATAAGTAAGATGGAGCATATATATACTGAGTGTTGTACAAGTTTGGGTTTGTGGAATGTAACCAAGGAACAATATGTGCTCCATATAGTCTTACTGGCACTATTAACCCTTTACCACTCAGGGATTTTGTGAATTTCGCTGATTTTCACAGTGTTGCACCTGACAGCAACTTCAACTAGCCATTGTTTCATAATGGATGGTCTGTTTTACACTAAACTCGGTATAAATATTTATTGGGCAGTAGCCTTTCAAATGCAACCTTTCATGACTTGATCATTGTTGTCATGGTAAAGAGGGGACATCCTAAAGTTGGCAAAAAGTATGTTTTAAAACATGAATTTTTGACCACATTTTAATCTTCACACAGCTGTCAAGGCAACAATTAAGGTGTTTGGCACTGGCCATTTTCATTGTTTGCAGCATGTTTTATCAGCAATAATTTTCAGGCATTTTTGACCCCAGACACCCTCAGATATAAATTTTAGCGACCGGTTGGGCCATGCACCCAAAATGTTTCGGGATGTGAGGGGGGGGGGGGGCGTTGCCCCCCTTCAATCCCCCCAGAATGTTTTTAGTGGGGAGGCGCGCGAAAAAACAGGTCACTTTTTTTCCCAACAAATCCTTAAGCAAACATAACTATCCGGGGTAGAAATGCAGATTTTAGGTGCTTCTGGGGCTTAAAATGGGGAGGGGGGGGGGGCTGCAGACACGTAAAAACACGTATCTGAGTGGGAAAGGGTTAACTGAAAACTGGAAACATACTGAATTTTAGTCTAAAATGCATTAATTATATCTGAAATATTGTTTCTTGCAATAAAATGATGAAAAAAAAAACATTAATTTGGTCAGTTGGGATTTTCTTCATTCACCCTTTACCACTCAGGGATTTTGTGAATTTCGCTGATTTTCACGGTGTTGCACCTGACAGCAACTTCAACTAGCCATTGTTTCATAATGGATGGTCTGTTTTACACCAAACTCGGTATGAATGTTTATTGGACAGTAGCCTTTCAAATGCAACCTTTCATGACTTGATCATTGTTGTCATAGTAAAGACGGGGCATCCCAAAGTTGGCAAAAAGTGTGTTCTCACTTGAATTTTTGACCACATTTTAATCTTAACACGGCTGTCAAGGCAACAAATAAGGTGTTTGGCACTGGCCATTTTCACTATTTGCAGCATGTTTTATCAGCATCAATTTTCAGGCATTTTTGACCCCAGACACCCTCAGATATAAATTTTAGCGGCCGGTTTGGCCATACACCCAAAATTTTTCGGGCTGTGAGGGGGGGGGGGGGGCAACGCAGTGCCCCCCCCCCCCCTTCAATCCCCCCCCCCAGAATGTTTTTAGTGGGGAGGCACGCGAAAAAACAGGTCACACTGCTTGCCCAACAAATCCTAAAGCAAACATAACTATCCGGGGTAGAAATGCAGATTTTAGGTGCTTCTGGGGCTTAAAATGGGGGGTGGGGGGTGCAGACACGTAAAAACACGTATCTGCGTGGGAAAGAGTTAATAAACCTCAATAACCTGTCCCCAACAAATTTTAATGCTCCGGAATAGTTGGTGGATCATAACCTCAAAATAATATAGGCATAACTCTGGTGGTGGACTGTAACCTTGAAATCATATGTGCTGCTCCACATCATAGTCTAACTAAAAGTAAAGTTTCAGATTTAATCAGATGAATATGTAGGAGGCATTATCCGGAAACAAAATATGTTTAGAAAACATGTCAAAGGGGAATAACTCTCAGACTGGTAATATTTGGCGGACTGTAACCTCAAAATAATATGCACTGTTCCACATCATGGTCTTACTATGTGTAAAGTTTCAGCTTCATCAGATGTTAAACGTAAGTGGAATTATCCAGAAACGAAATGTTTAGAAAACTCTGTGAAAGGGGTATAAAACTGGGAATATTTGGCAGACCGCAACCTAAAAATATTATGCACTGTTCCATATCATGATCTTACTGTATGTAAAGTTTCAACATCATTGGATCTAAAATATAGGAGGAGTTGTCCGGAAACAAAATGTTTACATAATTTTCAAAGGGGCATAACTCTATTATTATTTGGTGGACCATAACCTCGAAACAATATGCGCTGCCCGACATCATGTTCTAATTATATATGGCACTTCAACTAAATTTGATGTAAAATGTAGGAGGAGTCGTCCGGAAACGAAAAGTTTACAAAAATTTCAAAGGGGCATAACTCTTTTATTATTTGGTAAACCATAACCTCGAAACAATATGCGCTGTCCCACATCATGGTCTAACTTTGGATGAAGATTCAGCTTGATCGGATGTAAACTTTAGGAGGAGTAATCCAGAAACAAAAAGTTTACAAAATATTTCAAAGGGACATAACTCTATAATTATTTGGTGGACCCTAATCTGGAAACAATATGCGCTGCCTCACATCATGGCCTAACTATGTATGAAGTTTCAGCATGATCGGGTGTAAACTGTAGGAGAAGTTATCCGGAAATGAAAAATTTACAGACGGACGGACGGACGCCGGGGACATCACATAATACAACCGTTTTTCAAACGGCCGTATTAAAACGAATTAGCGAAGCAGAGCATAAAAGTGCACAGCACAAAGCCAGAAATAAGGCAGCACCGACAAAGCTGTCTTCCTGTAACCTCGGTTGCTCTATCCGCAACAGACAGTAATTCCGCTTGTCGTTGCTCTAGTACAACTCATATATTAAGACTCTGACGAGAGGACACTGTATGCTGAAAACACAAAGAAAGTGCAACTGAAACTTTCTAAATACATGTAAGCTTTTTAAAGCAGAATTAGTCTCAATCTTTGGTCTTAAAAGCGGAATTTTACTTATAATTTTACCTATAACGGGTAAAGTTGGGCCAACAACAGTTTTGCTTCTTCTAATGGTTTCCCGGTTTACAGTCGATTTTCTCTGCGTTACAGATCCTAACTTTGTACTAGTCGTACTCCGTCCCAGTTTAGTACTAACAACAGCACGTGGTCGACCTGGTCTGGTTTTCCCACTTTTTGGCTTTTCACTTTGAACAGGGTTTACTTTAGTTGTTCTATTACTCTTTTTGCTCCGGTAACTCCTGTTGCTTTTAACGCTTGGGGCAATGTTTGGACCCGGTGCTACACCTGGCGCTTTCGTGCTGTCCGGCCCTGGTGTTTGTGTTAATGGTTTTGAAGACCTTCTGCTAGGTGCGATGAAGCTTCGTTCAGTTCTCGGAGTCGGAGGGGCTGCAGTTCTTTGAGATGTGGGTCGGCTTTTAACAAAGGATCTTTCGCTGAGTACACCTATCGATGCATGTCTTACAAGTCCCTCAGTTTTCAAAGGCGTCGATTTGGCCTCGAGAAATGCTGTACTAAACGAACGTTGCTTGTTTAACATACTGCGGACAGTCTTGCTTCCGACAGGACTAATTGGCACAATTTCACCGTTACTCATTTCGCTAAAAGGATCTTCAGAAAATTGTGCTGTAGGTTTTGTGTTTGGTATTGACCATCTGGGACTTTTGAAGTCCAGAATCAAAGATGATTCGCTCATTGGGTTCACCATTGCTTTTTCTGAAAATTCAAATGGAAAATTTTAGCGAAAGTTGGGCACATATTTATTCCGGTTGAAACTCATAATGTATTTGCCAATTCGAATTACCTCTCTGATTATTTTACGATCATAGATTCTTTGACGCTAAGTATCAAAACTAATAATCTCATCTTCGTGAAGAGCAGTCTTTAAATCAACAGATCCACTTGCAAAATTAAACCATCAAATGATGAAAATGTTATGTAAAAAAGGAATGAACCACATGGCATGGTAAATGAGAATTGAGTTTGTTATGGTGTTAAGGGACATGGATAGACCTGGCAGACTTTTTCTGCCATATTGCAAAGGAGTCAGACATCATGGCAAGGCGCATATACGAGGGGTGTTCGAAAGGAATTGCTTATTTCTATCTGGGGACTTCAAATTTCAAGTTAAGCCAAAAGTGCTCATTTCATGCCCTTGAAGTACTTCCCGTGGCTAGAAACGCAATGTTTCAGCCGATGTATGCACTTCTTGAAGGCGTCACGGTACGCTGATTTGGGCACAGTAATAAGGTACTAATGAATGTCAGATCCAAGTGCCTGTGGGGACTGGTATTTCCGCCCAGAAAGGAAAGATTTCAATTTCGGAAACAAAAAGAAATCATATGGGGCAAGGTTTGGGGAAAACGGGAGATGAGGCAAAACGCCGCAACTATTGCGGAGGTATTAGTGTTTGCATTGTCATGTAGAAGACGGACATGTTTAAAACCAATTGCGGGACGTCGTTTCTGATAATACTTTTTCAGTTTCTTCAGTACTACGTCTTTGTGGTACTTTCCGGTGATGCCTTTGCCCTTTTTCGCCGGCACTTTTATTGCGACTCCTTTACCAGAGAAGAAGATGGCATACGAAATAAAAGTGGAGGCAATTTGTACTCAAAGAACGTTTGGCAATTATTGTGCGTTGGCTGTGTTTAGTGGCCCAGATCTTATTGCTAACCTTTCCAACGGGCTCAAAATAATGGACGTATGTTTCATCACCTGTTACAATATTGGCAAACTGATTTTTGTCATATTTTGGAAACATTTGAAGCAGCATTTTTGCCACATAAATCCGTTGCCTCTTTTGCTTGTCAGTCAAAAGATGTTGCATCCGTCTAGCAGAAATCTTTCTGACCTTCAAATGCTTCTTCAAAATAAGGTGAACCATGAGATGCCTACCTTTCGTACAATATCACGAACTGTAAATCTGTTATCTCCTTCAATAATTTCCTTTATTTTGGAAACGATTTCTTTACGAGATGCAGATTTTGGCCTACCTGATTTCGGTGCCTTTTTGATGGACTCTACACCACACTCAAATTTCTTTTTCCGCCGCCAAACTGTGTCATAAGACACACAAGAAGGTCCAAAAGCAGCAGAAATTTCAGTCATCAGATTCTTCAAAGAACAACCATGTTTTCAGCAAGCTTTCTTGTAAGCCCGTATTTCGCCTTTTTAGTCGACGCTTCTACGCTCGTACCAACCACATTTACTGCAGTGGTCAATGACAGCGTGTATTCAAATGGCAAAATTTATGTCTTATACTTAGTCTAACATGTACATTTAAACACCATTGTGTAGATATTGAATACTCCTATACAAGTATATATTGGTTTTGGTCGTGCCCCAGCTAGAGGACAATAAGCAATTCTTTTCTAACATCCCTCGTATAATTTTGACCCATTAAATCTCAATCTCATGTAGCAAAACGGGGGTTTGAACGGGAAACGTTTTTCCTTATTTCAGTTCGACAACATGGATTCTTGGCACTCGTTAGAAGGCGGTTTTAATGAGCACCAAACAATCTACGATATTTGTGCAGAAATATGAAAACTATCACCAATTTTTATATATAATTTTTCGTTTTTAATGATAACATTTTCAATATATTTGAACAGGTGTGTTTTCATAATGACTTTCGTGACTTCCTGTTCGCTTTTCTGTAAACTCAACCCCTCTGAGAAAGGGGTCTGCTCTTAAAGGAAAGAATTTTCTTCTCAGTAAATTATTCCTTTCAAAGAAGATATTCTGGTAGAATTCCCATTAAAACTACTACAAAACGAAGTACCTTTCTTTTTCCCCCTGGGAGTTCTGAAAAGGTCCTCTCTATTTTCAAAGAAAGCCGTGTCATTCATCGGTTCCATAGAATTTGGTGCATCAATCGGCATTGATACCTCAGCTAAGGGGTGCTCTTCTGAAAGATTAAATAAAAGAAAATCTTATAATATTAAGTGATTATTTGTTGACCCCTATATGACAATATAATCTTGTTAGAGGTCCTTTTACAAGAATATGGATACCAGGTTTGTTTAGTTTGAAAAAAGTTTTGCACAAATGACTATTCTTTAAGTAAACAGTTAAGACCCAGATCAGACGCCGCTTCCGAGCTGGATCTGCACTGTTTGCTAATGTCCCGGAGAATCGAAGAAGTGACGCTAGGCGTATATGGATTAAAAGCGTAATGCCATGCCATAAAAATGAAAAAAAAAAAAAAAAAAAAAAAAAAAAAAAAAACAACCAAGTTACAGACGCGCAGCGTCATGACGCAGTCGATGACAGCCATATGTTTGTTATTATTTTTTTCGTTGTTGCTGTTTAAGTTTTTCGAGCAAGAAAATTCGATTTGAAATTGTCATATGATAAAAAGGATTATTATATGACGTCGTTGATAAGCAGTGGATAACGTCGTGTAATAAAAATCGTATGACCACACGTGTAATAACACTTTGGCGGGATTTAGTAACGTCATGACGACGACCATGTCAACAATGCACTTTTTTCGTGGAAAAAAATGCCAAATAAAAAGGCGATAAAATCCAATTTAAAGTGGTCATATCATAAACAGAATCTTACACTCGTGGTCATTTCATATGATATTTATGAAACTCGCCGAAGGCTAGTTTCATAAATACCATATGGAATGACCACCCATTTTCACATTTATTGTCATTTAATATGAAAGCCATGAATTTCCTCAGAAACGTGTGAGAGCTTTAAGTAACGTTATTACAAATAGATAGCTCCATTAAATACAGCCAGCAAATTTTTTTCCAGAATACATTTGCACACTACAGAAAAAGTGTATGCGTGTGGCAGTTCAATCAAACAAAACCAGTTTTAAATGTGTTCAATGAAAGGGTTATCCTATGGAAGCATGGAATACACCACAGAACCGAACATTGTGGAGTGTACCAGTTTTTCTGGACCAGACTAGCTAGTTTCGGCCTGTTATGCTTCATCCGTGTTCCTATTCATACTTTAATATTCCGCAATGGAATCAACAATCCCAAAGGGCAAGAAAATGTAATTACACTAAGATGAAGGGAAGGTAGACTTTTTACGGCCGCCACACATTCCCAGACACCAGCTGCAGTGACGTTAAATATGTTCAATAAAAGGGTTATCCTTTAGAAGCATGGAATACTCCACGGAATCGAAATCTATGGAGTGTGCCAGTTTTTCTGGGCCAGACTAGCTAGTGTCGGCCAATTAGGCCTCGTTAGTGACCCCCGACTATTTTCAATATTCCGCAATGGAATCAATGATCCCAAAGTACAAGAAAATATAAACTACACTATGATGAGCCTATAAGCCCCGGAACATATTTTCATTTTGAAAACATAGATATCTTAGACTTATGTTAATAATGTGATCGATTGTACGCTGAATCCCTGATTGAGACAAAAGAGTTTATCAACCCATGTATTTTATATTACTCTTTAACATGTTAAACATGTACATGTACATAATACAGTGTTAGAAACATTTTACAAACGAAACTCGTCTTTTTCAATGGCTAGAAATCACGTGCAAGTCGCTATTTAAGTAATAGTAACAAGCTGAGGGCACTATCAGGGTTTATTCACTGCCCGAGCGCCAGGACCTGGACCGCCGTGTTAATATGGCCCGAGTCGCAAGCGAATGACACTTTATAATACCACAGGTGTATAGACATCTGCAAACATTTCAGAATTAAATGCAGAACTGCTTTTTAAATTTGAAACCTTTTCAAAATGGCTTTAAATAAGTTTCAACATTGTCATGAATTTATCATAGAATCTGTCATTTCAGTGCCTTTGGTGCTTTGATTATTTCAGGTTGTCGCTCCTTTGAATTGCAGGAAACAAGCCTGACAACAACAAGTCCTTCACCTTGTCTATGTTTGTTGTATATTGTTTTGCAGTGTAGTTGTTCAATGCACTCAAAGCAATAGAAACCTAAGCTCCGGGCACTATCAAGATTTATGGACTGCCCTCGGGCCAGGGCCTAGAACCGCCGGATTGTTATCACCCTCGCCTGCGGCTCGAGCCGTATCAACCAGGCGGCCAAAGCCCAGGCAATCCATAAACCTTTATATGGCCCTCAGCTTAGGTTAATATTGCTTCATTAGATGCCATTCTATCTCACTGCGGGTGAAAGCCTCACAAACTCGGAGGAAAAAATCTCAACAAGAAATATCTTTAAAAAAGATATGCGGCGTAGATTTAATTGGAAGGTTGTTTAGAAATATGAGCTACAATAGTGACAGCAACAGTTGTCAAGCTATGAACTGGTTTACTGTATTCAAACAATTCAGATGTCACGCGAGGTAAAATAGCTTTGCAGAGGGCGGTGTCCCGCCTGTTTGAGCTAAGGTCAATGTAAAAGGTCAAGGTTAAAAACATGACCTCATTTCATTTATGATCTCAAGTATATGCACAACAAATATGAAAACTTTATCATTTACTGTTTTTGAACACAAATTCTAGGGTTAACATTTAGGGTTGTCGCCATGGTGAACGTAAACGCATAGACGGACGAACAAACGGACGAGCAGACAAACGGACGGAAACTTGATCTTATGTGCACCTAACTAAAACTCAAATTACACTTATTCCTTTTCAGAATTGATATAACATTAATGATATTCGAAAATGTCCATTTTGTGTTAAAATGGAGGACATAAAGTATGCTGAAGACAACTGATACACTGCAACTTTTATTGGGCATATACTGTAAATTAAACATCTGTCAATTTGTAATGCGATTATTACATTTTTTGTCATGCTATATCTCTTTATTGGTTTCATTGGGCAACAGGGCTTGAGGTGTCATTTTATCTCAATGTCGGGTAAAAGTTCCACAAACTTGGAAGCAACGTCTCCAAAATTACCTACACAGTGTTGATGGGAACGTTAAACCTCAAATCAAACAAACAATTCCTTTCGCAGAAAATTCTGAGGTCTCGGGTTCGATCCCGGGCCGCGACATACCAAAGTCGTTAAAAATGGTACTAGCTGCTCCTCGCTTGGCACTCAGATTTACGGGGTAGAGCTAGGACTGGTCGATCCAGTGTCAGGATAATGTGACTGGGTGTGGTATCATGTAATGTGTCTGGGACATGATACGTCAGTGAGGCAGCACTATAAACGTGAGCACTGAGCTCCCTGTCGCAACCAGACACCGTCGTGATATGACTGAAAAATTGTTGAAAGCGGCGTTGAACCCGAATTCACACACACAATTCGCAGAAAATTCTTCCTTTCGCGAGAGTAACCTTCCGTTCGCGAAATGGTTCCTTTCGCTATAAAGACCAACCACGTGAAATTAGGTCAAAATAGCTATTCACCGCAGCAGTTTCAGAATTCACTAGAAACACAATTATACATATGACGTATGGTCATCAAAGGACAAGACGGTGAGCAAGCCGAAACTGTATATATTTTTCATTCATGTGTCACATAAAAAATGAAACATTTCCTAGTTTAAAACTTCGGTAAACTGTCGTGTTTTTTTAGTAGATTTATTTATGCAAATCATTGACCAATGAAATGGTCATCTCCTTGGACATGTGGTTTTATTGACCAATGGAATAACGAAAAATGTAGGACAAAAGTAAAAACATAACGGCTACGCCGTAAAAAACAACCTAAATAGTGTTCAAGGGGGGCGTAAAACCGCAACATAAACAAAACAAATTACCTGTGATAAGGATTTTCTTTTCTCTTGCTTTTTCTTTCTGTTTCTTCTTCAGGTGAAGACAGATTAATATAATAACTAAAATAATCACAAGTATCAGAAAGAGCAGTACACACAACACAATCAACCACGTCCAGTCTCTCGAGTCCGATGCCGTGTCGGGGACACCTGGAGAAAAAACATAAACATAATCTCTTAACCCTTGTCCTGCTGAGCCCGGGCATGTATTATCTTTCAAACAATGTAGATCCAGATCAGATGGCTTCTGAAGAAGCCATCTGATCAGGATCTTCATTGTTTGTCATTCAGTTTATGAATTTGTTGCAATGATTTGCATCAAGAAATCTGATTGGTTGATAATCAGTGGTGGGAGTGGCCTATTTAAATATTCAGCGGGTCAAGGGCTAATGCTGAATGAATCTGTCTGCCTAGCAAAATCGAGCAAACCATTTACCATTTTTAAAGGAACGGTCACACTTCCATGGAGACAACCCCTTTGAGTCGATAGTTTGTCAATAAACCGAAACTTACAAAGCGCAAGGAGCTCTTCGGTGCTGATGTTCACGTGACTATCACTGATTTATATGAAATACAAGTAAAGGTTATTAATGGAAATATCCTCACTATTCTTATCGCTGTGAGGCCAGAATGTTGCGTATGAGGAAAACTATCATTACAGCCTGGACTGTAATTAATCATGTATTGGGTTTGGCAAACAGCGAAGACCTACAGCAGATGCCTCAGTATGCGACGTCTGATCAGGGTCTGCCGATGTTTGCCTACACTACGGAAATTTAAGGGTTGACAGAAACAGTCCCAGGACGAATCTTTAAGCCTACACTTAGAGACAATCGACCCAACAGTATTGCTGCCAGTACTTTGCCAGTGTCAATAGGGGGCTGTTCTTGAAGACGAAAACAGCGTCTGAGGGGATTCTTTTTCTTTTAAGAGCATATCCTTTTTTTCAGGGATTGAGTGTTTTGCATAGGGTACAGGAAATCCCAAAAAACTCGCATTGTCTCCCGAGCAAAAAGGTAGCGAAAATATACTCAAGTCGTTTAAAACTAAGGACCTTTAAACTTTGATCATTTAATAAGACAAATATACTAACATTATTGCTGAGAAAAATGTGAGCAGCCTTCTTCAACAAAGTTACCAGCTTGCTAGAACTGTTAACATTTTGACTACTTAACAACCGGACCCAGGTATTGCCGTTCCCCTAAAATGTCACCGCAATTCGACTAGTCACAATGCTCATTATCATTGCAATACAAACATATGAAGCAATTTTGCTCAAACTTCAGCAAAGGAGGTTGTTCGTCCTGCTTATAAATTTTGTTGGCATTTTAAATAATGAGCAGGACGAACCACATGCTCAAGTGCGCTGAGCATGAAAAATGTTTTATAACCTATGACACAGACGCTGACAACGGCAAAGACTCTGATGCCTATGATTAGACCGTTCAGATGCACAGACTGATCTGAGTCTTTTCTTGCCTCCTATTTTTATTAATGTATTTATTTTATTTGTTTATTTATAAAAGAGTCAACCCTCTTTATACTGTCATTTGATATATATCGTTAAAATCCGTTTTTACGACAATTTGAGTTGAACGAAACCTTGTTTCAAGATTAGAGATCGATAGAGATATGAAAGAATATTATAATACTCCAAAAATAAATGCTGTGGATGTTCATCACCAAAACAAGTCCGTGAAATGAACATCCCCCATACCCCTTGGTATATAGAGACAACTGGGTTTTACGGGGATATACATTATTTTTTTCTTATTTCTATTCCAAGACATAGGTTGTGGGTACTCGTTATAACCGCCTCAATGAGATGATTCTAACGAGCACCCACAACCTATCTTTGGGGTTTTGGTTTTACATGTACGGGCCTTTCAAGGTTATTTCACTCATATCGAGCCGATCGTTAATCAGAGGTGGGCGAAAACCGGAGTACCCGGAGAAAAACCACCTGACCTTCCGTTGCAGAACTTGGCGTCTCACATGTGACCCGAGCCAGGCTCGAACCACAGCGGTGAGAAGCCTTATGATTAAGAGTCAGCGCTCTTAACCTCTAGACCACGAAGGCCCGTTTACACGGTTGTGTTATCGTAATGTGTTAGAATCCTAAACAAAATGTCCACAGCATTATTTCTTGGGGAATTAAAGATGCTTTTTTATACTGCTCGTTATAGAGGAGCTTACCTGAGTGTTCATGTATTAATATATACATTTCCAGTGTAAAGTCTAATGTAAACCTATAGAAAACAATTGCGTTCATACTTCGATGAACGCATCGAATCACATGATTTTCAGTGACGTTAAATGACGTCATTCTAAACCATTGTTGTCAACGGGCGTTGATGACGTCGACGCTGCTCCGCTGTTTGTAGTAAAACAGCGTGTAAATGTTTTTCAGCTTTAAAAGTTTGCCCTAAATGCATGTTTTCGCCCAGTGATGAGGAGCAAATAATGTAAATATAAAAAATAAACTTAATTTCTCTGCTTTTCATGAAAGTATGAACGACAGTGTGTCGCTAGAAAAGTTTACATGAACCCCTTCGGGGTTCATTTACTTTGCACGCGACCCACTGCGTTCATACTTCCATGAACTGCAGAAAATTTAATTTCATTTCTTAATTGAATTTATTAAACGAGTTGAGGAAGAGGGATAAAATGCGAGGATTTGCCGAGCATTTTATCCCTTTTCCTCAACGAGTTTAATAAATTCAATAACACATGAGTACGAATGCAAGATTCTATGTATCACATGATATTTTAAATGCATTTTATTCACGATTGTATACAAAAATATCAACATTCCGCCATTAGTAAACGCGACGTTGTTAAGGACGTCGTACATGTAACGTTACGGAATGTATCTAGCTTAATTTGCATATTTAATCCACTAGTGGGTTATCGAAAATATTACATGGCGTTATTACACTCTCAGACGCGACGTCATATGCTAAATTAGGATTCTTTATTGTGGTATATTCTTTATTCTATGTTATTTTGGTTGAGAAACGAATACTGGCATTATAACGAGCGTCCTCTGTATTATAAAAGGGTAACATATTTAGCAATAGTGGTTTTTCTAAAGCCCTTACGGTGTCAGAAAAGGACACCAACTACACCATATTGATAATTTATAAAATGCTATAGTTACACTGTCCATCACGAAAACACGTCTATATTATTTTGACCACCTTAGACCCCAATTTTATACAGTAAAACTGGGGTTTACAGCGGTATACATTATTTTTCTGATTTGTGCTCAAAAAGATAGATTATGGGTACTCGTTAGAACCGCCACGCCGAGGCGATTCTCGCGTGTACCAACAATGTATGTTTTGGGCAGAAATAAGAAAACATATCAGAATTTTTCATCTGAAAAATTTCATTTTTTTTTTCTGGTAACATTTTCAATATATTTGAATAAGCATGTTTTCGTTTTGTTTGGAAACAAAGAACACGCCCAAAAATGGAAATTAAGAAAACCTTACTGTCTGTGCAAAACCAGTAAATTTTACCAACTATACCTCGTCATACCATCAAAGTTTGTTCCGTGTTTGGCAAAGATTTGAAGCAAATTTCATTTAACGGCTAATTAGCATAAACCTGCACATACCAAAAAATCGAAGCATTCATTTAAAGCTGTTAACGTTTTTATGCCAGCTTTTTTTCAAAATTTCAATAATTTCCTTGAGATATCAAAACCTGCTACAACCACTGCATCAAACGTTCTCCCGCCACCACACGACACTTTACATCAGTGATTTGAAATAAAACCTGAACTAAATAAGCTTTGAGGAACAGAACGAAATAAGCTTAAACCTTCCGTTCTAGTCCTATATTGTCGCAGCATGTCTATGTTGCCTTTGTAAAACACTATTCTTTTGAAATAAATATGTCTAAACCATTACCAAAACACCCCTATACAAATACATTGTAAACCTTACCGCCGAAAAAAGGGAGATTTTAAGATGGTAAAATGTGATATTTTTCTTATTTCTGCTGTAAATATAGATTGTGGATACTCGTTAGAACCGCCTCGACGAGGCGGATCTAACGAGTACCCACAATCTATATTTTTGAGCAGAAATAAGAAAAAATAATGTATACCCCTTCAAACCCCAGTTTTACTATATAAAAGTGGGGTTCGGGGTGGTCAAAATCATATGGGTGTGTTTTCGTGATGTCAACACACAACAATCTATGAAGACAATGTATACTCTTGCAATTTCACGTTTTTTATGCTTCGTATAAGATATGTATTATTTACCGGTATAAGAGGGGGACACCTCCAAAAGGGATGTTTGTCAACAATAAAGGCCTCAGAAACTACGAATGCGAGGTCGGATCAGAGCGATCACTGTTTGATATGTCTGTGCAAACACTGAAGATACGATTTTTGGATTTCTCTGTTCGTGTTAATTCAATGTATTTCACACTGAAAAAACAATGCCCTCTATTTGCCCATTGCACTCGTGCATTTATTCACAGCACCACATTTGGAAAACAGCAAAAACAAAAAAAAAAAAAAAAAAAAAAAAAACACATTAAAGTGCTTAACAACTGTATGTTAAGATGTGTAGTGCCCTGTGCATTTTTCCATAAAATTATACCCACATGTTTCTGAAATGACAAATATAATAAAATCATGTATAAATACAATTATCAAAAATATGTACAAGCATATAAGGACATAGCTCAATAGAAAAATGGCGAGGTTTAAAGATACAGTAAAATTCCTCTAGTAAGACCACCTTTGGGAATGTTGAAAAGTGGTCTTTAAGACCACTTTTGAACAGGCCCAAAGGTGGTCGCTGACCAGAGGATACTGTATGCAGAAAACACAAAGGAAGTATAACTTAAACCTACTACTAAATCTTTTTAAAGCAGATTTAGTCTTACATTTAGGTGGTCTTAATAGCGGAAGTTTACTTAATTACTTCTGGTGCAAATGCCAAAGAAAAGCTCTATGATTTTTCTATAATAAATATGTACTAAAATCAGTCCCTACATATAACTTTTAATCAAAAGCCATTAAATAACCATCACAAGATCCAGGTGAAAAATTCAGAATACGCTGCCGCCGTCTGAAAATGTCCGTTCCTCTTTAGCACATACTCTGATTTGGTGCCGATAGCAACTTGGTCCGCTTTGTCATTGGCACTAAGCTTCTCTAATAAACTATAGATCGAATGCATGTTTGACCTTCTTACTCACCCGATGGTATAACTTCCATTTTGGCTCCGTTAGGTGGTAAGACGGTGGCCTTTTGCCCTACTTCACATTCTGTTGGCGACATACTAATGAAGACAGTTCCGTTTTCATCAGCGGATACAGCCTTGAAAAATGCAAGTAAAGATAGAATTTAGTTTCAAAGAGTAAGATGACACTTTCTCAAAACAAATCCACATGCATAACATACGTTCAATCCAAAACACCTAAAGGACATGAAAGCGAAGTAACACGAAAAAAAAGGGATTGGAGAAATTAATTGAGATGCATGAAGCTTCCACGAAGAGCTGAAATCGCACATGAGTACTGGTAAACCGCGTCGAAGGTCTTAAGCCTGCACAAGCAAAGTGTTGCCATTCGGATCAATGCATATAAACCCTATTGGTTTCATTTGGCGCAGGAGTTGAGATGTCCTTTCATCTCAATGTCGGGTAAAAGTCCCACGAAATTGGAAGCAACGTCTCCAAAATGACCTAAATAGTGTTGACGGGCGCGATGAACTTCAAATTAAACAAACAAAAGCCACGAAAAACGCACAGAAGACCCAACTCAATACATGCAAAAGTATCATACACGCAATAAGAAAAGGCATTCTAATGCACTTACGTATGTGACGCGACGTCTGATTGGGTAACGTCAAAAATATGCGACAGTATATACTGTCGGAAATCCGACGTCACCACGTAACGTCGTTTTTCATTGGCTGGCATTTGGTTTTACGCAGCTCACAGCTCTTGCTGCTTTGTGCAAAATAGTACAATTTTTAACAAAACAACCGAATAAGTGCATTAGAATGGGGATAACTGTATTGCAAATTGTCATTTGGGGAGGTAAATCGTTGGTTTTACGGTCGCAAATTCCGTTTTACGGCTCCGCTGACGCGTCGCCGTAAAACGAAATTTCCGACCGTAAAACCACCGATTTACCTCCCCAAATGACAATTTTGAATACAGTTATCCCCTTAATGACTGCTTTCTGGTGGGCAACAGTAAAGCTGATATGGGTGGTTTTAAAGGGAATGGATACACCTGGCAGATTTTTTTCACCATTTTTCAAAGGGAGACAACCTTCGCTTTTCTATAAACACTTTTCTCCAGAAAAGGGATCTTTTTTTAAACGAAAGAATTTTCTCCTTAGGAAGAGCTGACACTACTTATGTATTAACTCCGAAGAATCAAAACTGACACGTCGGTTTTAAGTCGTTTGTTGGCATATAAATATTTGGACTATTTAATATTAATATTTTTGTAACTATACGCTTTGTTTTGGATACAACACCTAAACCTACGTAGGTTGACGATTTGCCGGCAACGAAATATATCTAAGCACCACCACCACCACCCCGACACACACACTCCACCCTCCCATTAGCTTCCGTTGCCGGCCGATCTAAGTCGGTTGTCCTGGTGTTGTTCTTTCAATGTTGCTTTATTGTATATGTATTTCAACAAAACAGTTCTGCGATTTATACTTTATTGTGCGTTGTTGTTAACTGTTCACACCATTCTAGGCTGTTTGCTTATTTTTCTGATCGTTCCCTGATGCCTTTTTTCTCTTCCTGTTGGTGCCAAGGTGTGCTTGTGATCATGTCTCTCCCTAAATGTTTCTGTTACATTTTTGTACACAAATGTGAATGTTAACCCGTTGTATGCTTCTGGACTCTTCCATTGCTATATGTTAGACGAGTCCATTTATCATATAAGGCGTGCCAGGTCCTTTTTTTCGTTTTCATTCTATTTCTGACGGAAAATTATGTTAGCAAATAGTGCAGGCCCTGATCAGACGCCGCGTTCTGCGGCGTCTGATCTGGGCCTGCGCTGTTTGCCAAGGTACTCATTTAGGGGTTTTCCCGCATACAATGGGTATTAATCGATTGTTGGCAAGCAATTTTCTTTCTACAGTCGAACGCCTTTGGTCCTCGATAATATGTTCGAGATAGTTGGAGTGTTTGAGGTTTACGTCTCACCAACAGCTAAGGTCATGCGGAGACGGGTCCTCGGTTTAAAGACTCATCCGAAAGTCTGGAGAAGCCCGGGATCGATCCTGCGATCCCTTGTTTACAAATTGAGAAGCATAACCACTACAGCATGGTGGCTTCTGTGTTCGAGATTGTGGTTGTTCGAGACACCAAGGGTTACTATCAGGAGGCATAATGGCGATACTTTAGGAGAGTTTCGTATTTTATCTTGCAAATGTATGGTGTGTGAAATAAGAATCTCCTCATCGATGCGATTCTACTGAGTATAGACAGTATATATTTGCAATGTAAAAGACGAAAATCTATTAAATTATACCTCACTATTTCTTATGAAGAGCAATTATTCATGAATATGGTAAATGAGCCATCAGTGTTCGAGCCATCGAAGTTCTACTGTATTTTGATATTCTACTTACAGCACATGTAAACAGGAAAGTAGTAACATCATCTATAGTGTCGTCATAGTTGTAGAGAGAGACATAATACTGGTTGGAAACAGTGTCATATATATTTACCAAACAGCCTAGGTTCCCGTTAGCTGAAAAAAAAAAAAAACAAAAAAAAAAAAAAAAAAAAAAACACACAAAAACAATCTGTATATTATTGGAATTTATTGAATCTTCCGATATTTCGGAGTCAAAAGAATTTCTGTATATCAAAAAATAAATAAATGAATGAATAAATAAATAAATAAATAAATAAATAAATAAATAAAATAAAAATAATTAATAATAATAATAATAATAATAATAATAATAATAATAATAAAATTGTAGATCGCCACGGTAAGGCTGCGGTCAAAATATTTCTCGCCCCCACCCCACCCCCACCACCACCACCGCCACCAAAGATAGTGTTATGGATTTTTACTTTTGTGAGCCACAATTTATCTGAAGATAGTTGTCATACTTGACTAAAGTGGAAGAGAAGGCAATGGTCAGGAATCGATAGAATTACCAGAGACACCAAAGGGGAAGAAGAAGCAAAAACATGAAACAACCAGACCCTAATTGAAACATCAATAGCGGAAAGCCAAAAGGACCGTTACTTTCCCACAAAATGGCCAATTGGCTATCCAAAACAAACTAATATAAGCCATACATACACTCAACGACAAACCATAACAAAAACAAGAGCACTGCAAGCGGGTGCCAACGCTCGGCTGCAGTTTCTTTTAGTTAAACAAAAATTCTAAGTCGGAAAAGGGGCATAACTGTGCCAAAAATATTTTGAGAGTTACCTCACCTATTGGTATGAGTTCCCCTTTTCATAATGAACAACTATTCCGAGTTTCAAGTTAATATATTCAGTAATGACAGAGATATTACAAAATGCCCAAGGTTTTGCAAAAATTCTAAGTCCAAAAAGGGACATAACTGTGCCAAAAATATTTTGAGAGTTACCTCACCTATTGGTATGAGTTCCCCTTTTCACAATGAACAACTATTCCGAGTTTCAAGTTAATATGTTCAGTAATGACAGAGATATTACAAAATGTCCAAGTTTTTGCACGACGACGACGCAGACGACGACAGAGCTATGACAATACCTCGTCGTTTTCTTCGAAAACAGCCGAGCTAAAAAACCGCAACAGAAGAACCGCCTTGGAACGGTCAGTAAAACGATTCCACTGGGGGGTGGGGGGTGGGGGGGCTTAAATCGATTTTACATTGCCACAATTCTCGCCCATACTTCCGTTGCGATTTAAACAAATAATTTGTTCAGTCCGCATGAAGGACTTTGAGAATATTGCAGCTAAAGAGGTTCCTTGGCAAACAGTGTAGACAGAACGCGGCGCCCGATCAGGGCCTGCACTATTTGCTAACATAAGTTTCCGTCAAAAATAGAATAAAAGCAAAAAAAAAAAAATAATAATAATAAATAAATAAATAAATAAAATGAGTAAATAAAAAGGTCTGACACCCCTTATTTGACAAATGAACTTGTGCAACTTATAGCAATGGAATAGTCCAGTATCCACTAGTATTCAATGGGTTAAACAGGGATGACTGTTCCATTCGTTACGTGCTTGTTGTTTTGCTCATTTCGTGTAAGTTTTATTATCTTCCTCCTGATGCCAATGTTCCACTGCGTCTTGTGATTGTGGCTCTCTCTAGAGTTTTCTTTTAATTATTTTCGAGTTTTCAACGTCGTAAGAAAAAAACGACCTCCTCAGCTACACAGTCTAGCAAGAGTTTGGAAAACAAGAGGACCATGATGGTCCTATATCGCTCACCTAAGCTATGAGGTCCTGGGGTGCGCCAATTTTTGACCCCAGGTCTATAATTTGAACAACCTTCGTAGAGGTCCACTAAATAAAGCTTAATATCAAATATAAAAGGCCTTGGCCTCTGGTTTCAAAGAAAAAAATTCTTAAAGTTTTTTTCTACAATAATAATAATAATAATAATAATAATAATAATAATAATAATAATAACAATAATCAACCTTATTTATAGAGGGTAACACATTTAGTACTAGCACTAATCTTCCTTGTGGCCCTCTTTACCTGGGTAGGAACCAGTACTAAGCAATATGGATAAAGTCTCTTGCTAAAGGAAACAATCTTTGGCGCTTTCGAGGATCGAACCAGCTACCTCTCGATCTCAAATCCGATGCTTTACCACTACACCACAACGGTCCACAAAAGCCTATGTCAAACATGTGGATCCCTTGGCTTGGCCGTTAATCTATAATTTCAACAATCTTGGAAGAGGTCCCTAAATGAAGCTTCAAACCAAATATCAAAGATCTAAGCCTTTTGGTTTCAGACAAGAATGTTTTTTAAATGTATTCCCTATATTAGCCTATGTAAAACCCGGGGCAGTGGCATTCTTGGCCCCAGGGCTATAAGTTGAACAATCTTGGTAGAGGTCCACTAGATGAAACTCATACCAAATATAAAAGACCTCGGCCTTCTGGTTTCAGACAAGAAGATTTTTAAAGCTTTTTCTCTATACAAGCCTAAATAAAACCGGTGGGACCTGGGGCTTGGCCATTTTTGGTCCCAGGGCTATAATTTGAATATTCTTGGTAGAGGTCCACTAGATGAAACTTCATACAAAATATCAAGGACCTTGGCCTTCTGGTTTCAGACAAGAAGATTTTTAAAGCTTTTTTCTTATATAAGCCTATGTAAAACCTGTGGGCCCCGGCGCAGGGGCATTTTGACCGAGGACTATAATTTGAACAATCTTGGTAAAGGTCCACTAGATGAAACTTCATACTCAACATCAAAGACCTGGGTCTTCTGGTTTCAGACAAGAAAATTTTAAAAGGTTTTCCCTATATAACCTTATGTAAAACTAGTAGGCCCCGGCGCGGGGGCATTTTCGGCCCCAGGGCTATAATTTGAACAATCTTGGTAGAGGTCAACTAGATGAAGCTTCATACCAAATATCAAAGACCTGCACCTTCTGGTTTCAGTCAATAAGATTTTTAAAGCTTTTTCCCTATATAAGCCTATGTAAAACTGGTGGGCCCCGGCGCGGGGGCAGTTTTGCCCCTGGCTATAACTTGAACAATCTTGGTAGAGGTCCGCTAGATGAAGTTTCATACCAAATATAAAAGACCTCGGCCTTCTGGTTTCAGAGAAGAAGATTTTTAAAGCTTTTTCCCTATATAAGCCTATGTAAAACCGGTGGGCCCCGGCGCGGGGGCAATTTAGGCCCCAGAGCTATAATTTGAACAATCTTGATATAGATCCACTAGATGGAAGCTTCATACCAAATATCAAAGACCTGGGCCTTCTGGTTTCAGACAAGAAGATTTCTAAAGCGTTTTCCCTATATATACCTATGTAAAACCGGTGGGCCTCGGGGCGGGGTCAGTTTTGACCCGAGGGCTACAGTTTGAACAATCTTGGTAGAGGTCCACAAGATGTAGCTTCATACCAAATGTCAAAGACCTGGGCCTTCTGGTTTCAGACAAGAAGATTTTAAAAGCTTTTTCCCTATATAACCCTTTGTAAAACCCGTGGACCCCGGCGCGGGGGCATTTTTGGCCCCAGGGCTATAATTTGAACAATCTTGGTAGAGATCCACTGGATGAAGCTTCATACCAAATATCAAAGACCCGGGCCTTCTGGCTTCAGACAAGAAGATTTTTAAAGGTTTTTCTTATTTTCCCATTTTCGTTGCCATGGCAACCAGAGTTTTGCATGGAATCGAATTATTTGACCAACTTTGAGAGAGGACCACCCAAAGATCATTTCTGCCACGTTTGGTCAAAATCTGTTCAGTGGTTTAGGAGGAGTTGTTGTTCAAAGGAATTGTGGACTGAAGGACATATGTACGGACGTACGGACGACGACGACGGACGGTGACCAATCACAATAGCCCCCCCCCCCCCACCTGAGCCTTCGGCTCAGGTGAGCTAAAAACAAGATGTATTTTAGTTATCTAATGTTGTAACAGCGAAAACAATGCGGGTGGTTCAATATTTAATTGGCTATTTCCAGTTACTGACCCGTGGCAAGTGCACGCTTTTCCCATAATATACATTGACGCCTTATACATGGTTATACAAATTTTATCAGTCAGTATTTGTAGTCCTTGTGAGGTAAAATAACATAGTAGAGAGCAGTGTTGAAAAAAGACGAACCAGAAAATTTATGAGGAATTGTGTGAAGTTTACGTAAAGACGACTGCTCCTTCATATTCAGCGGTTAAAATTTGGGTGGCTAATTTTAAACGTGGTCGGGTAACGTTGGAAGGTAAGCATCGCAGTGGAAGACTTGTGAACGATACTGATGACATTATTAGTGAAAATCTAAGGCAACAAGTAAAGCAGGACATGCGAATGAAAGTTTCAGAAATGGCTAAAAGATTGGAAATCTCTGAGTGTAACGTTTTGACCTGTTTACCTGAACGGCTGGGCATTAGGATGCCAAAGGCCCTTAGTAAAGAACAACGTGCTGTCCAAGTGTCCATGCCTCAGTCACATTTGGAAAGATATGATTCTGATCCGGAAGACTATCTTGTAAGAATTGTTACGGGATGATTCTTGGATTCATCATTATGATCCCGAGTTTAAACAGCAGAGCAAACCGTTCACCGCGTCCAAAGAAATTCAAGACTCAGCTGTCAGCTGGCAAGGGTTTGGGATAGCAAAGGGGTTCACTTGGTGGATTGTTTACCTCATTACCAGACTATTAGCGGGGACCATTATGCTAATATTTTGGACCAATTACTTGCAGCTATAAAGGTGTGAAAAAAAGGGTGCTGTTGCAACATGACAATGCTACAGTCCATACTTGGTAAGTTTCTGTTGAAGCAATGAAGCGGGACGGTTTTCAACCCTTACCCATCTTGCCTTTACTACTGATCCGGGACCGGCCCCGATAGCTCAGTTAGTAGAGTGTCCGCTTCGGGGAACGGGAGGTCACGGGTTCGATCCCGGGCCGCGACATACCAAATATGTTCTATAAAGGGTTATCCTTTAGAAGCAAGGAATACACCACAAAACTGAAAAATATGGAGTGTATATGTTTTCTGGGCCAGACTAGCTAGTTTCGGCCAATTAAACCTCATCAGTGACCCTCAGATATTTTCAAAATTCCACAATGGAATCAATGATCCCAAAGGAAAGAAAATATAATCTACACTATGATGTAGGGCAGGGAGACGTTTTACCGCCGCCACACAATCCCACACACAAAGTCGTTAAAAATGGTACGAGCTGCTCCTCGCTTGGCACTCAGATTTACGGTATAGAGCTAGGACTGTTTGACCCAGTGTCAGGATAATATGACTGGGTATGGTATCATGTAATGTGTCTGGGACATGATACTACAGTGAGGCAGCACTATAAAAGTGAGCATTGAGCTCCCTGTCGCAACCAGACACCGTCGTGAAATGACTGAAAAATTGTTGAAAGCGACATTAAACTCGAATAACCTTATTTTGCTATTTCTGCTCTAAAATATAGATTGTGGGTACTCGTTAGAACCGCCTCGATGAAGCGGTTCTAACAAGTCCCCACAATCTATATTTTGAGCACAAATAAGAAAAATCTCACAATTTTTCTTCTGAAAATTGTCAATTTTTCGGCGGTAAATTTACAACGTATTTGTATAGGTGTGTTTTCGTAATGGAAGTCAAGCGTGACTCTAAGTAGGTAAGGCCAGATACTTATTGAACGAACCTGTTAAGATTGTGATCAAACATGTCTCCGCCTTCGTTGTTCGTAATCGGCAAAAACCCGGTTTTGCTTTATGTGACTCATTTAAAAATTCTGAATTTCGAAATTTGAGTTAAAAACAGAAAGTTAGGAAAGTTGTGGCTCTTGTAAACATCGCAGCGGAAAATTCTTCAGGTCAATAAATTACCCATACGGCTTTCATCTGATTCATTTTGAAACTAGCTAGTCTGGCCCAGAAAACATGTACAGCCCATATTTTCCAATTCTGTGATGTATTCCTTGCTTCCAAGAGATAACCCTTTCTAGAACATATTTGGTGTCCAGCTGACAATGCATAATCAAAGCACTGAGAGTACTGGTGGTCGATTGTCTCTGAGTGCAGGTTGGGAAAATAGTCCTGACTGAGAATCGAACAGATTGTTTAACCCTTAAATTCTAGTATTTTAAGCAAGCAACGTAGCCCTCATCAGACAGTTAGGTGGCGTCCGAATAGGTATACACTGTTTGCCAATGCCCAAGTGCACGAGCACAGTCCCAGAATTTACTTTTTACGCAGCGCTCTGACGTCTTAGGAAGGCGACTATCGACGCTATAAACTAAATTTTATTCAGGGTCGGTGGCAGTCAGATGGTCAGTGATAGTCACGCGGACAATAACAAGCTTTATAAAGGAGACTGTGGGTACATGTTAAAACGCTTCATTATAAGAATGAATGTATTCAGTGCAATTTTGTCTGAAAAAATATAGTAGCATTTTCTGTCTAATTCCAAATTATTTACTTGTCGCTTGTTAATGTGTTTAATTATTTCCTTTCTATATACACGTATATTCAACCAGCACAACAGATTCATCTTTCTGAATTTACAATATTTCATAGATAAACCTTACTTAACCTCATATGCAACATGGTCTGTGCTGGATGAATAGCATTTTATCCAGCTGCAAACAATGTAGATCCTTCGATGGCTTCTGATCAGAACCTACAATGTTTGTCATAGTTTCAACTCTCTCTTCTCCTCGCTCTGTCCCACCACTGCATCCCAGCCCATGCATAACAGTGATCAGAAACAGGGCCCCTTCAGCGATATGTTTTAGAACAAGAGCTGTCACTATAAGTGAGCAATGACCCCCTGGGAGCCAATTTGAGGACCAACGTGAAAATTGTGTTAGGCACCCTTGCACCTCGCACGAAATGCATGTGCAAAATTTCAGCTCAATCGGTAAAGAAATGGGGAAGTAGTTTGCATCACAAAAAAGTGCGGACTAACCCACAAACAAACGGACAGTGCAAAAACTATATGCCCTCCTACGGGGGCATAAAAAAGTTAATTCTACCTGTTGATGCAGGCCTGCACACAGGGCGGGGAAGGGTGCAAACGCACCCCACCCCCCAACCCTTTTTTGGAAAATTCACAAAACTCAGGCAGTTTTTCACCCTCTGCCAAATACCTGAAATTCGCAACCCTTCCCCCTTTTTCTGAGTCTGCGTACTGCCTGAATCATGTTCAAAACTTGCTGTATATATATAGAATTAGAATTTAATACTTTGATATATATATATATGGTGAAGAGTGCCGACCCTGATCAGAAGGAATGTACTGTCTATCCGATGTGGGTCTTCGCTGTATGTCTAATAACTATACCACCTGTAAAAGTCTGGGTTGCTCATTTTTGCTCTTAAACAAATATAAGTTCTTAGCAAAAGTGCAATTTTTGTTTGTTTACTTTTTGTACAATCGACTCTATCTAACAGTTTTATGAATGGAATGTCCCGAAAGTCGTCACGTGATAGCGTGGCCTAGATTAAGATATTGTTATTGTTTTCCTTTCATTACGTGAACAACATTGCATACTTAAACCCTTAAATGCCACTAAGCAAATAGTATAGTCCCTGTGCAACCAGCTGAGCTGACTCAACATTCCGCGGCGTCTGAACTGAGTATTCGGTGTTTGCCATACCCAGCACACGATTCCTATCCAGACTCTATAAATAGCTCTGATCTGCATGTAAAATCGATAGAAATAGCGAGTTTTTTCTATTAATAAACGTAATATTGGGTTTCCAAATCAGTGATTTTCACGTGGACAACAGCATGATTTCGGATTTTGCCATTTCGTAAATTAGGGTCGATTGTATACAATTGACCCAAAAATCAACAAAAGAAGTTGTGACATAGTGAAAGATACCCTCATTAATTCCAAATACGGGTTGACGAAAAGGCACATAAGAATGATATGTTACCAGCAATAATAAAAGAGAGTAGTATATATTTACTTGAATATCCAGGGTTACGGTCTTTGCAAGCGTTGTCAGTCACTAGAGAGTCGTTGAACTGTATATGTGTCAAGTTTTGGTTGCATGAGTCCATTGTTGCGTTAGATGCGTTGCAGTAACTTCCAGTTGTATCCATGAAAATATAGGAACCGCTGAGAAGCAGAGCATCTGGACATTGTATGGCTGCCTCGGTTTCAAATCCTGTTGTAAAATATATCATTACACTAACAAATTATTATAAGATCAGGGCCCAGGATTACAACGCATACACTTAAATAAAGTCTGAACTGTTGTATAAAGTGAACTTCAAAGAAGTAAGACTTGACCTTGACGCATGAATGGAGCCGGAGCACAGCATTTCCTACAATTTACATGTGTGCCCAACGAAGACTCAGATCAGTCTGCGCATCCAAATAGTCTGATCAGAGTCTTCGTTGTGCACTCTAAGGATAGTTAAGGGCCCAATGCACCTTCACGCAGCAAGAGATGTCTCTGATCGGACTATATGGATGCGCAGGCTTATCTGATTCTTCGCTGGGCGCACATGTAATTTGTACAAAATGTTGTACCTCGGGGCGATGCATAGAATTTTAACAATGGCAAACGTTCGGACTTTGATTTGATTGAGAAGAAGGCACTGAATCCGGCGCAAAGGGAAAGTTTCCTGGCGAATCGGAAGTACGGGACCGGTATCGCTTCTAATCTAATACAACCATATACAACGCATATTAGATTCGGCCACGAAACGGGTCAGAGCATTATCACCGCTTCCGTAAGTTCTCTTGGCGATGAGGTTTCATGCTTCGGGGGCGTATTTCTTCCCTGCTTGGAGATTCTCTGGGTGTGTTCTAGTGTGCAACGAATAGAACAGCGTTTCGGGTTTCGGGTTTCCCAGGCACTTTGGTCTGTCGCAAGAAAATGAATTCACTTTACCAGAAGGAGACAAGCATCATCTGTAAATGCGTCCTTTCATAAAATTGCTTTAAAGGTCCTTAATATGTTGCATGTGAGAGGGGCAGGCGCGCGCGCGCGTGTGTGTGTGTCGGGGGGGGGGTCGATACACCTATTTAGGCACATCGGATCCATGTTCCTACGCTAATTCATATACTGTTACTTGTACTTGTACAGTATTTACACAAATGCATTCCTAGAAGTTGAAACATGTATCATCTTTAAATTGAATAACGCAGTGACAAAAAATCGTATGACGAGACGTGTAATATAAATTTGGCCGTCATGACGATATTC
The DNA here is from genome assembly GCA_963580285.1 of Lucinisca nassula. NCBI lineage: Eukaryota > Metazoa > Mollusca > Bivalvia > Lucinida > Lucinidae > Lucinisca > Lucinisca nassula. Next base: position 214,656,150 of record OY757010.1, read on the forward strand.
ATTTTGCTGGTGACGGTGGAAAAATCCAATTTAAAATCAAATTGAAGGCTCATTTCGTGAATTCCATACTATGAAATGACCACTCGTGTAAGATTCTCGATATCCAAATTTATCCAATACATATGTAAAATATAATTAAAATTTAAATACGAGTATGTCATATTTCCCTAGTGAAAAATATAAATATGAATTTGTGAAATATTATTTTGGAATGCATGGTTGCTCCGTTTACTTATGCTACTTTTCACCCACTGGACAAGCGTATCCCTTTGAAATGCCATCTAATATTTCCGTCTTGCACCAGCTGTCTCGCACTAGTGTAAAAAAGCTGCCTAAATCTATCAATCATAGTGCAAATGAAAATTAAAGGTCTTTCGCTTATTTATCCTTTTTATTTTCAGCGTTTCCACATATACTCGTAGTTTGCAGCATTGATTAAACGTTCATACCCACCCAGACTCACGCAGCGCCTGGCAATGACAAGGGCGTGCGCAGTTATGATATGGTCAATCAGCTAACTGGATTTACGGGACCGCCTCCCTTGTAAACTCGTGCATGTGAGCGAGTGAGTGCATTGGTGAGTGAGTAAGCGCATTACTTCTCACCAACAGTTAGGTTATACGCAGATATGGGCCTAAAATCAGATAGACGTGAAAAATCCGGAAAAAAAAATGTTTGTACATGTAGCTGCGGGTAAGCGCCGTGTGTTTGCTGCAGGAGGCTACGCTGTACTTCACCATAGCGCAGAACATCACGAAAACACGCCGATATTATTTGGACACCCTTGAACCCCACTTTTGTATAGTAAAACTAGGGTTTACAGGGGTAGACGCTTTGAAACTCTCGAGCAAAACTTCATATTAACATCTACCATGTCCCCAAATTTCGGAATAATAAAAAAAAAACACGAACGGTTACTAAGAGCTCATCCGGACAAAACATGGGCGGATTTTGCATACCCCAGGGGACCATTTGGGCCCGTTAGTTTGAATTTTGAAACCCTCTTGCACAACTTCATACCCATACCTATCATAGAACAAAACGTCCAGCGGTTGCTGAGAACTGGTCGGTTCATACAAAATTTGGGCGGAAGAATATAATAATAATAAGAAGAAGAAGAAGAAGAAGAAGAAGAAGACGAAGACGAAGCAAAAGAAATGCAGCAAAAACATTAAGTCTCCATTTCGTTTGGGAGACATAATGCTAATAATAAAAAACAGCAATCCAAATCAGTCTCTTTACATCTTTTTTCGAGATTGTATAGGGCTGGTGCATACCCCAGGCTCAGCGCGGAGGACCCACATGCTGGTGTTACTGAATGGAACAAAAATATACTTTTAATGAAGTGGAGAGACTAAGCATGGGCCGGGTGATGGGGTATGGCCCGGTTTCACCCCTGGTTAGTATCATGGTAAGTATCACTGAATGCATCGTATCATAAGTAACAAAAATATATGTGGTTTAGTAGAAGTAAAACAAAGATCAGGAATTGATACAATTAACTTACTCCACCCATAAAAGACACCAAAGGGAAAGAAATACAAACATTAAGCGACCAGACCATAATGGAAACCTAAACAAAGGAAGGCCATAAGGACAGTTACTTTCCCACAAAATGGCCATATGGCCATCCAAAACCAAAAGACACAAGTGATACACACAGTAAGTAACAAACAACAACATAAATAAATCGCCACAGAAGAGCCGCCTTGGAACGGTCAGTGGAAGATTTCCACTGGGGGGCTTAAATCGATTTTACGTGGCCACAATCCTCGCCCTTACTTCCGTCGCGATTTAGACAAATAATTTGTTCAGTCCGCATGAAGGCCTCCTAACTCATCAGGTCTGAATCTGAACTGTTACTGAGATATAAGGCCTTTTATAAAGTAGTGTGTGTAGGGCATGGCCCCGTTGGACCAGGTGTTTCAAAGATGAGTAACACTGAATGCGTCTTAGCATAAGGACAAAGATTATAATATGGTTAAGGGGTTCTGATCTTGGCGGTTTCTGGGATATTAAACATTTATGAAGTGGAGTGGGTGAAGCATTTCCCCGGTGCACCCTTTGAAACACTCTTGCAAACTTTGATTATCCCCATAACTTCAGTAAAAATCCATCGTGCGGTTACTGAGAACTCGTCAGGGTCAAATTAAGGTACACTTTTGTATGCCGCCATTTTTGTATGCCGCCAAGGTCCACGATTTCACAACTTCATATCCCTCTTTCACAACTTCATATCCATGTTTATCATTTCCCAAATTTCAGAAAAAAACCGTCTAGTGGATAATGAAACTCTCCCGAACAAAACTCGGTCGGAGAGAAAATCGAATAATAATAATCACAAAAATAACAATAATAATAACATGATATAGATTATAACCTATTAATCTATCGATTGCGAAGTCTCCAAACGAACCTAATGCACCCATGTGGACTCATTTCTGCAATACTGATGAACAGAAGTCAAGACAAAGATCCGGAATCGATACAATTGCTAACACACCTCCAATCAAAGACAACACAGGAAAAGAGACACAAAAATGAGGCAAGTGCTTAATGAAAAGGAGAAGTAAAACAAAGATCAGAAATCGATACAATTAACTTACTCCACCCATCAAAGACACCAAAGGGAAAGAAACACAAACATTAAGCGACCAGACCAAAATAGAAACCTAAAGAAAGGAAGGCCATAAGGACAGTTACTTTACCACAAAATGGCCATATGGCCATCCAAGATAAAAAGACACAAGTGATACACACAGTAAGTAACAAACAACAACATAAATAAATCGCCACAGAAGAACCGTCTTGGAACGGTCAGTAGAAAGATTTCCACTGGGGGGCTTAAATCGATGTCACGAAGTGGTGGGTGTAGAGCAGAGTCCCGGTTTACCCATGGTTGGTATCACTGAATAGATCGTATCATGAAGATATATAGTTAAGGGGTGGGAGTCAGGTTACTAAGATACAATGCTTTTCATGAAGTGCAGGGATTTGGACATGGCCCGGCGGTCCTGTGGGACCCTAAGACCGGTTTCAATGAATGCGTCTTATCATAAGGACTAAGAATATATATGGGTTAGGGGTGGGCATCTTAACGGTTTCTGAGATATGAGGCCTTTTATGAAGTGGATAGTATGGGGCATGACCCCGACCCAACGGTTTGGTGTCAATGAATGCATTTTAACAATAGGAACAAGAACATATATAGTATCTGAAAGTTTCTGATATATTAGGCCTTTTCTGAAAAGCGGGAAGGAACACGGCCCCGACCCAGCGCAGGGGGCCATAAGGTTGGAGTTTGTGCCACTAAATGCATTTTAGCATAAGAAACACGAATAATTATGGTATAGTGGCGAAGAACTGAACGGATTTTAGACATTAGGCCTTTCATGAAGTGGAGGGTGTTGTGTATTGTCTCGGCGCACCCGGGGGGACCATTTGAAAAAGAGTATAAAAGGCAATGATTGGAAATCGATAGCATTACTTGACAACTCCCCTCTAAGACACCTAAGGGAAAGAAACACAAACATAAAATGAAAACGTCACAAGCAGAAAGCCAAATGGATAGCTTCTTCTCACAAAATGACCAAACGGCTATCCAAATAAAAAATATTAACAATACATGCAGGCAAAGACAAACTATAACAATATTAAACCACGACAGAATAACCGCCTTGAAACGGTCAGTAAGTAGTTTGTTACTGGGGAGCTAAACTCGATTTTTCGTGGTCACAACGCTCTTGGTTTTGTCGTGGTTTAGACAAATAATATTCTCAGTTCACACGAGGGATTATCCTCTGTCAAAGCATCATACTGACAAATTTCATAAAATTATGCGAACTCTTCCAAACAAAATTTACGGCAGATTTTTAAACGCCCCTAGCGACATTCAGGATCAACTGTTTTGAATATTGAAACCCTGACAACTTCATATCCATAGTCATTTCAGAATGATCCCTACAATGGTTACAAACGTTGGTCTCGGACGGAAATAATAATAATAATAATAATAATAATAATAATAATAATAAGCAGAAGAATAGAATCAGTAAATGTTGTCTTTGGTAACAAAGAACGCATTAATTACGAAAACGCGCCTATTTAAATATATTGAAAAAAAAATGAAACATTTCTGATGAACAATTGAGTAATTGTTTTATTTCTTTTCAAAATATAGATTGTGGATACACATAAGAACCACTACGAGTGCCCACAATCTATGTTTCTACGCAAATATAACAAAAACAACGTATTCCCCTGCTGTACACCCCAGATTTACTATATAAAAGGAGTTCAAACTTATATAAATTATGAATGTTTTCGTAATAATCAGTTATAAAATAGGAGTCTAAGTTTTAATGATACCTTTCTTAACCCTTGTCTTGCTGTGCCCGGATGTGCCTTATCTTTGAAACAATGTAGATCCAGATCAGATGGCTTCTGAAGAAGCCATCTGATCAGGATCTACATTGTTTGTCATTCGGATCGTGAATTTGTTGCAATAATTTGAATCAAGTAATCTGATTGGTTGATACTCGGAAGTGGCTGCGGCATATTTAAATATTCAGCAGGTCAAGGGTTAAGACTGAAGCACGAAGCAAAGTTTATGCCGCTTAAAGTACAGTAAAATCCCTTTATTAAGACCACCTTTGGGACTGTTCAAAAGTGATCTTTAAGATCACTTTTGAACAGTCCCAAAGATGGTCCCTGAGCGGAGGACACTACGGGCAGAAAACACAAAAAACATTAAGTGCAGCCTTCAAAATAAGCTTTTAATAGCAGAATTAGTCGAAATTCGCAAAATTGCAGTATGTTTCCTCTGGCTTTCTTTGCCGGATCATTACAGGGCCACTGATGAGGCTTTATTAGCCGAAACTGCGTTGAATGACCCATCTTCTTTCTTATGAATGTTTTCATTGCTCTTAAAGGAACTCATTTTTGATTTTTATTCATATTAGGTGGTCTTAATAGTGAATTTGCTCTGTCTCTGGTTGGGCCCATCGGAGTCTTACTGTTGGTTTTCTTTTGCTACAGCATTTCAGTGGTTTCTTGCTGTCGAGTCCTCACCGTTGTCTCACCTCTGTGGTTCTTTGATTTTTGTGTTCACGGAGATGTTGCACTGATGAGTTAGGAGGCCTTCATGCGGACTGAACAAATTATTTGTCTAAATCGCGACAGAAGTAAGGGCGAGGATTGTGGCCACGTAAAATCGATTTAAGCCCCCCAGTGGAAATCTTCCACTGACCGTTCCAAGGCGGCTCTTCTGTGGCGATTTATTTATGTTGTTGTTTGCTACTTACTGTGTGTATCACTTGTGTCTTTTAATTTTGGATGGCCATATGGCCATTTTGTGGGAAAGTAACTGTCCTTATGGCCTTCCTTTGTTTAGGTTTCCATTATGGTCTGGTCGCTTAATGTTTGTATTTCTTTCCCTTTGGTGTCTTTTATGGGTGGAGTAAGTTAATTGTATCAATTCCTGATCTTTGTTTTACTTCTACTTCACTGTATTCATAAGCAGAACTCCACATTAAATAAATCCTGTAAACAGCACTAAACCTATAATAAGTAGAAACGTTACACCGCCACCAAACATCAATCAGCACCAAACAGCCAACTACCAATGTCTGTAACACTTACCCTGCTTGATCATGGTATGAAATTCTTCTGTGGGTAAATTTTCAGTGCAAACGTCTGAATAGATTACAGAGTCAGTCGTCGAAAAGCCTACCGCGCGCTCACTTTGGAGAGCACCTCCCTCAGCTGAAAGCAAAGGATACATTCAGTACTACAGCTTTTTAACTGTCATTGCAGTGCCGTTATTTGTCACGGATGGAATGTCTTTTCCTGTTGTATTTGTAACGCATCCTTACTCGCTTCGTACAAAGTAACTAGAGCCAGTGTTTATGAAACACTATGCCCCCAACTTCTTGACCCTTACACTGCTTGCCCCTAACAGTTATTGAGATACATGTATATAGTTTTCCTTTGGTTGCAATGTTGAAATTCAAAGGACCATAGTCCAAAGACAAGGAAAATAAAGGTTTTTTTTTTCAAAAGTTGTTCAGTTGATCTTTTCATCGTCCCCAATAAGTCTGTATTGTTTCAGGGCAATAGCTGTAATGGTTTTTGTGATATCTTGCTTACAAGCTTAAAATGCCCAAAGTTCCAAAAGGTCATAAGTGAAGTAAAACAAATTCAGATTGTTTTTATAAAAGATAATCAGTTCATCTACTCATCATCCCGAATCAGTCTGTGAAGTGTCAGGGAAAAAGCTCAAATCATTTTTGAGATATCTTCCTTACTACCTTAAAACGCCCAAAGTTTCGAAGGGCCATAACTCAAGCAAAAAACAGATTGTTTCAAAAGTTAATCAGTTCTTCTTCTCATCATCCCAAACAAGTTTGTAAAGCTTCAGCGCAATAGCTCTAATGGTTTTTAGACATTTTTTTCAAAGTTAATCAGTTCATCTTTTGATCGACCCCAATCAGTCAGTAAAGTTTCAGGGCAATATCTGTAATGGTTTTTGAGATACCTTGCTTACAAGCTTAAAATGCCCAAAGTTCCAAAGGGCCATAATTCAAGAAACAAAATACGGGTTTTATTCAAAATTAATCAGGTAATTTACTCGTAATCCCAAATCAGTCTGTAATGGTTCAGGGCAATAGCTCAAATCGTTTTTGAGATATCTTGCTTACAAACCTAAAACCGGCAAAGTTTCAAAGGACCATAACTCAAGTAAAAAAAAAATCTGATTTTTTCAAAAGTTAATCAGTTCATCTTTTCATCATCCCAAAACAGTATGTAAAGTTTCAGCGCAATAGCTCTAATGGTTTTTGAGATATCATGCTTACAAGATTAGATATATTGCTTACTTACAAGCTTAAAGCTTGTTCAAAGTTTCAAAGGGCCAAAACTCAAGTGAAAAAAAAATCAGATTTTTTTCAAAAGTTAATATCTGTGACACCAAATGCAAAGACAGCTAGAATTCCGATCCGACTCTCCACACTTTGCCTGGGCTGTCCTAGACCCTCTAAGCGGTTTAACAGTACTCATGAGCGCGGAAGCACCGTATTACAAGTCTGTAAGAGTGATGACCTCTTTAAGATTAGTGTCTCAAATAGAGAAGCCTACAACTTGATCAAGACCACAATTGTCTGTTGCCTGGAGTAGGATTTCACTTATTCCACGCTTGTGGAGATGAAAGCTTGCATTGTATATTACACTGAATTATAATTTGATATGAGAGACGTCAAGGCAAACAAATGCTTTAGGAACGGCGCGGCTTCTATCGGGGTTTTGAAGCATTTCTGACACAGACATTTGTAAGTTCTTCATCGTCAGTGTTCCTCAGGAAAAGATGCAGTGTAACACAAAAATGATTCATCTTGTTTGAATTTGAGTTACTCCTGATATTATCCTTATATTGTGAAGAATTGATAGATTATTCAAATCTAAGAAAGAAATAATAAAGAAGTAAAACAGGTATGTGCATTTCTCAGCTGGTCGAATGTCTCAATAAGTTGCTAAAAGACATTATTCGATATTACACGGCATTTTCATGAGCACTTAGGGAGTAAATTTTGAATTTCTATAGATGATCGCTAATAACCACTTGGAAATTGATTTTGCCGACGTAATGTCACACAATACAGACTCAGAATAGACAGCTACGATGTTTCTAGAAATCTATTTTGTCTGTAAGTTGTGTCCCAATATGATACTAAATTTTACGTACGTGTCTGCTGATAATAATAATAAGAATAGTCTCCAGCTTTCCGAAGGTCCAAACAAATATAAACGTAGACCTCAACATTAGGAAAAGGATTAAGGGTGGCTTGAGACCTGAAATAAAAAGTATGAACCTCTGGGTTCAAAAATATGTGTGTACATGCGTATGTGCGACCGTATGTGCATCGGACACAGCAAAGGTTTCTTCATTCAAATATATACATTTGTGAAATATACTTTGCTATAAAGTAACAATTGTAAATTTTAACGTAACATTTTTCTGAGCTTTGGTTTTCTTTTGCTCCAGCAATTCTGTTGTTGTATGCTGTCGAGTCCTCAACCTTGTTTCATCTCTGTAGTTTTTTTTATTTGTATGTTCTCGGAGATGTTACACTCATGAGTTAGGAAGCCTTCATGCGGACGAAACAAAATTAGTGTATACCGCGACAGAAGTAAGGGCGAGGATTATGGCCATGTAAAATCAATTTCAGCTCCCCAGTGGAATTCTTTCCACTGACCGTTCTAAGGCGGTTCTTCTTTGGCGGTTTATTTATTTTGTTGTTGGTTACTTACTGTGTGTATCACTTGTGTCTTTTTATTTTGGATGGTCATTTGGTCATTTTTTGGGAAAGTAACTGTCCTTACGGCCTTCCTTTGTTTAGGTTTCAATTATGGTCTGGTCGCTTCATGTTTGTGTTTCTTTCCCTTTGGTGTCTTTGATGGGTGGAGTAAGTTAATTGTATCGATTCCTGATCTTTGTTTTACTTGCATGATAATTCTTCCATGATGCTATCTTACATGCCTGTATAAAAGGGTTGCCATTTGTTTTCAAGCGAAAATGTATATTCTTTTTAACTAATATAAACTGCAAACAAAAACTTGGGCGCTTCTATGAACCACATCTTTCAGAAATAACAAATAATGTTGATGCCGTGCTTAAAACATCAGGTATACTAGGGGCGTTTTACTTTCCCTGTTAACATGATGTATATAAATTAATGCGAGAAAAAAAAAAAAAAAAAAAAAACGTTTTGTAAGCGGACAACAGAGTTGTTCAATTTCAGCACATGCAAAAGTTTAGAATTAAACAATACCCTTTCCTTCAATGCAATGTTAGATTTGACATTTTATGTACATATCCATTGCATGCCTGTTATAATCAATGCCCTTACTCATGCTGTAACTTGTCTCTTGTCGTCTCCAAACCTAAGAGGCCGTTATGACAAACAATAGAAAGGCAGGTAATGGTCAGGAATCGATACAATTAACCCACACCACCCATCAGAGACCTCAAAGTGAAAGGAGCACAAACATTAAATAACTAGACCCTAATGGAAACATCAAAAGCGGAAAGGCAAAAGGACAGTTACGAGACTTCCCCTCAAAATGGCCAATTGGCTATCCATAACAAAAAGATATAAGCGGTACATTTACTCAAAGACAAACCATAACAGAAATAAACTGCGACAAAAGAACCGTCTGGGAACGGCCAGTGAAGGTGGGGTGGGGCTTAAATAGATTTTACGCGGCCGCTATCCTCGCCCTTGATTCCGTCGCGATGTACACAAATAATTAGTTCAGTCCGCATCAAGGCTTCGTAAACCTTTTTGAGCGGGTTCTGGTTCAACTCAACACGATTTTTTTTTCTGTATGCGTACCTCTGTATAATGGTGGTTATAAACTGTGAATCCATAGTGAAGAACTAGAGACAGATCTGATTCCCTGACCATCAGAGTCAGATAATAACAAAACATACAAGTAGACTGTGCAGCTGCGTGTATATCAGACCGGCTTTTCTGGCCAAATATTGGCATGTTGCTCTATTTAACAGCGAAAACTTTGATACGACAATACAAATGCTCAGGCTAATATTCGTTGGTGCAGGCTGGTCCGAGTGTATACTGTTTGCACGTGTCTCCTAGTAAGTTTTATCGTGCGCAAGCTCATTTCCCACTGTATATTTCACAAAATGTAGAATGAGTTTCCATGTTTAGGAGCATTTACTATAAACAGACTTACAATCTAACATGCGTTTTAAAACAGAATACTAAGCATTTATGTACTTACTTAGAATTGGGACTGAGTTTGATTGCTAAGTGGATAACATGAAAGCGACTAGAAATACATTCTCATATGTGACCCCTGTGTCAAACCCATTTAGAAAAAAAGCCAGGAAAGAGCCAAAATAAATGTGATGACAATGATCAGGAATCGATACAATTACCTCACACCTCCCATCAGAGACACCAAGGGGAAAGAATCACGAACATTAACTAAACCCTAATGACCACATCACTAGCTGATAGCCGAATCCCACAAAAGAAGTGGAGGCAATGATCAGGAATCGATAAAATTAACCCACACCTCCCACCAGAGACACCAAAGGGAAAGAAACACAAACAGGAAACAACATACCCTAATGGAAACATCAATAGCGGAAAGCCAAAAGGACAGTTACTTTCCCACAAAATGGCCAATAGGCTATCCAAAATAAAATAATGTAAGCGACACAAACACCCAAAGACAAACCATAACAAAATAAACCGCGACAGAAGAACCGCCTTGGAACGGTCAGCGGAAACGAATTCCACTGGGGGTGGGGTGGGGGGCTTAAATCGATTTTACGTGGACACAATCCTCGCCCTTACTTCCGTCGCGATTAAGACAAATAATTTGTTCAGTTCACATGAAGGTCTCCTAACTCATCAGTGCAACATCTCCCTCTTTAGGCCATGGGAACAATAACTGAGAGGTTTCATCCAAACTGAAAACTGCAAGAATTGCTGCTGGGCCAAGATTTCATATAGAATACAGAGGACTAATGGTCCTGTACTGCTCACCTGAGTGCTTAATGTAATTGGGCCATTTGGTTTCTGAAGTTTTTGAAGGGTTTTAACCATGGCAGCAAGTACAGTTTTTACTTTTTCCCATACAAAAGCCTATGTGACCGACTTTGACCTTGGCCTAAAATACGTCGTGGTCATTCAGGGATGATCATTTGAACAAACTATAATTGGCTTCAGTCCCCAATGCTACACACCATGCTTCGGGAAAATCAACCAACCGGTTCTGAAGAAAAAGATTTCTGAAGGTTGTTTACCTTACATGGGCATGGTGGCCGTACTGGTCGTTTGACTGAACCCATATTAATTAATTTTCATTTTCTTGTTCCTGAAGGCTTTCAGATGAAATTTGGTTACAATTGGCCCAGTTGTTCCTGTAGAAATTACGTTTAAATTTCATATCTCATTTACCTTTGGCCAGGGTTAAATGAACTTGACCTTGGATATTCATGTTGTTTAATTTACTCCTGTATCTAACTGCATCTACAAATTTCCAGATCACAGGCTGCAACAGATTATGAAAAATACATATTTTTGCACATGTCCCGTACAACAGCCTATGTCACTAAATTTGACCCTAGATTAAAATGTGTCAAGGGCATCCAGGACTCATCATTTGAACCAACTATGACTAGCTTAAGTCCCTAATCCTACATTGTACATTTCCTTGGTTCCGGAGAAGAAGGTGTTTGAAGGGTTTACCTTCAATAAAATCCACTGAAAACCCGCAAGAGGAGTTGCAGTAACAAGACGTGCTGATGACAAAATGGTTAAAACTGACAAAGGGCCATAACTCTGGCATTAATGCATCCAGCATGACCAATATCAAATATGATCGTCTCTAGGCCATGGGATCAATAACTGGAAAGATTCATCTAAATCTGTCAAGAAATGTTACTAAGGAGTTGTGGATTCAAGAACCTCTAGCGATAAAATGTCAAAAACAGGCATAGGACCATTACTCTAGTAAAAAAAAGTTAAACATCATCTCGATAAGATATGATCATCTTCAGGTCATGGGAACAATAACTGGAAAGTTTCATCACAATCCCTTGAGAAATGTAGGAGGAGTTGCGGAGACAAGAACTATTGATAAATAGGCAAAAACTGACATAGGACCATAACTCTGTTAAAATGTTTTGAGCATGACCTCGATAAAATATGATCATCTTCGGTTCATGGGAACAATAACTGGAAAATTTAATCAAAATCCCTTGAGAAATGTATGAGGAGTTGCGGAGAGAATAACTCCTGTTAATATAAAAAAAACTGACATCGAAATCCCTTGAGAAATGTATGAGGAGTTGTGGCGACAAGAACTCCTATTGATAAAACGGCAAATACCGACAAAGGGCCAATACTCTGGTTAAAAATCAGTTGACCATGACCTTGATAAAATATGATCAACTTCAGGTCATGGGAACAAAACTGGAAAGTTTCATCAAAATCCCTTGAGGAATGTATGAGGAGTTGCGGAGGCAAGAATTCCTATGGATAAAATGGTAAAAATGACAAAGGGCAATAACTCTAGTAAAAATCAGTCGAGCATGTCTTCGATAAAATATGATCATCTTCAGGTCATGGGAATAATAACTGGAAGGTTTCATCAAAATCCCTTGAAAACTGTAGGAGGCGTTGCGGAGACAAGAGTGTGTCTACGGATGGACAGGCTGACTGATGGACTGACAACGGATTGAAAGTGACGTCAGTAAAATATGATTCCCATCAGATCATGAAACAATAACTGGAAAGTTTCATCAAAATCAAATAAGAAACACATGAGGAGTTGCGGAAATATTTTCTGTTGTAAAATGGTTAAGCCCCATAGAATTCAAGAGTGACCTCGGTATAATATGATCCTCTTCAGCAGGTCACGGGAACTGTGACATGAAGAATTTCCTAAAATCCACTGAAAACCGCAAGAGGTCGCAGAAACAAGACTTGCTGTTGATAAGATGGCTAAAACTGACCAAGGGCCACAATTCTGGCATTAATCATTTGAGCAAGACCTAGATCAAATGCAAGCATCTTCAGGTCATGGGAACAATAACTGGAAAGTTTCATTTAAATCCGCCAAGAAATGTTACTAAGGAGGAGTTGTGGAGACAAGAACATCCATCGATAAAATGGCAAAAACTGACATAGGGCCATAACTCTTGTATTAATCAGTTGAGCATGACTTTGATAAAATATGATCATCTTTGGATCATGGGAACAATAACTGGAAAGTTTCATCAAAATCCCTTGAGTCATGATTGAGGAGTTGCGGAGACAAAACTCCTATTGAAAAAATGACAAAAACTGAACAATGGCCATAACTCTGGTAAAATCAGTTAAGCATGACCTCGATAAAATATGATCATTTCCAGGTCATGGGAACAAAAACTGGAAACTTTCATCAACATCCACTGTGAAATGTAGGAGGAGTTGCAGAGACAGGAACTTCTATTGATAAAATGGCAAAAACTGATAAAAGGACGTAGCTCTGTTAAAATCGGTTGAGCATGAGCTCGATAAAATATGATCATCTTCGGGTCATGGGAACAATAACTGGAAAATTTAATCAAAATCCCTTGAGAAATGTATGAGGAGTTGCTGAGAGAATAACTCCTGTTAATATAAAAAACTGACAAAGGGCCATAACTCTGGTAAAGACCAATCGAGCATGACCTTGATAAAATATGATCATCTTCAGGTCATGGGAATAATAATTGGAAAGTTTCGTCAAAATCCCTTGAAAACGGTAAGGCGTTGCCGAGACAAGATTGTGTGTCTTAAGACGGACGAACTGACGGACAGCCGGACAAACCCATTACTGTAGTCCCCGTCGACTAACGGGGCATATTATTACCTCTCACTGAGACTTCAATCCATATGGACTCTATATCAGAGGATTCAATGTCATTTCTGCGAATATAATTCAACTGGTTGTTTACGTAAATTAGGATTCCGCCGCCTTTACTCGCACAGGAATTTACTTTGCAGCGGTCTTTGTGTTCGAACGTTCAGCCAGGAATTGATAATGTATCAACTCAGAAAAGTTTCGCATACGCCAAAAATATCAATAGAGCTGTCAGAATTGAGGATGGTTAGTTGAGTTGAGGTTTAACGTCCCCGTCAACACTGTAAAGGTCATTTTGGAGACATTGCTTCCAATTTTGTGGGACTTTTACACGACATTCAGATGAAATGACATCTCAAGCCCTGCCGCCCAATGAAACCAATAGGGTTTATAAGCATGGACGGGCCGACGCGTACCGCTTTGCCTGAGCAGGTTTAAATCCCCTAAGCGGTTTACCAGTGCTCCTGTGCGGGTCAGCTCTGCGTGGAAGCATCATGCAGCCGATTTATTTCTTCAATCAGAGTGGGTGTTTGTGTCGCTTATGTTATTTTATTTTGGATAGCCTATTGGCCATTTTGTGGGAAAGTAACTGTCCTTTTGGCTTTCCGCTGTTGGTGTTTCCATTAGGGTCTGTTGTTTCATGTTTGTGTGTCTTTCCCTTTGGTGTCTCTGATGGGAGCTGTGGTTTGATTGTATCGATTCCTGATCATTGCCTCCACTTCTATTTTGAGGATGATTTTATTGTCCTCGAGCTTTGGTTTAAGATGTCGAATGTTTAGCTTACCTATATATATTCCCTTTCGTGTGAAGTTAATACCGGGTTTGATGTTGGTTTGCGTTGGTGAAACCGGGACAGGAATATCGGGGACAAATTGTACATTTGTACTATTTTCACTTTCCCTGAAAGCACATATGCCTGCATAATTTGCATGACTGGAAAGACAAAGTTCGATTTCGTACATTTCGCAGGAGTTGCCTCTCCTGAAGGTGTTTACATTCCCCTTAATGACGATGATGAATATAGTTGTCCTTTAAAGTTGCGAAGACTAGATACAATGCCTGGCCCCAAAATCTGAAAGCAGTTCTTTGGTTACAACAGTCATCTAGAAGATTTTGTTATGGCCCAGTTTAACCATTGTCCTGTTGAGCCCGGATATGTCTTATCTTTCAAACAATATAGATCCAGATCAGATGGCTTCTGAAGTCTGATCAGGATCTACATTGTCATTCAGATTGTGAAGTTGTCGCAATAATTGCATCAAGTAATCTGATTGGTTGATAATCAGTAGTGGGTGTGGCATATTTAAATATTCAGCAGGTCAAGGGTTAACTAAACTCACTTGAGTACATGCTGAGTCCCATTTTTCAAAATACAATCAAACTCGCTGGTGCTAGATGATCCCGTGGAAAAATCGAAACTGATGGAAAGATGCGGCGTAGAGCTGGAAAAAACCAATGTCCCATAGTTCGTGCTGGTCCAGTTGCCAAGGAGACCGTCGTCAAAGGAGCAGTTCTGCTGTGCAGCTGAAATAGACAAAATGCTGCAATGATCTCTGAGCGAGGATATATAAGTTCTTTCTTGCTCAACTTATAAAAAGTGTAAATGAACTGGTTTTGTTTGTTTGATTTGAGGTTTAACGTCCCCGTCAACACTGTAAAGGTCATTTTGGAGACGTTGCTTCCAATTTTGTGGGACTTTTACCCGACATTGAGATGAAATGACATCTCAAGCCCTGTCGCCCAATGAAACCAATAGGGTTTATTAGCATGGACGGTCCGCCTCACACCGCGGTTCCTGGACAGGCTTAGATCCTCTAAGCGGTTTACCAGTACTAGTGTGCAGGCCGGATTCAGCTCTGCGTGGAAGCATCATACAGCATGATGGAAGCTACCACAAGATCTATGCTAACAGCAATGACTGATCATCCTGCACGTCTAACATGCATGTCATAGAGGATCTTACCTGAGTGTTCATGCATTATTGAATTTATTAAACAAGTTGAGGAAAAGGGATAAAGTGCGAGGCTGCCGAGCATTTTATCCCTTTTCCTCAACCCGTTTAATAAAATCAATGATACATGGGCAAGCCTCGCATTTTATCCCTTTTCCCTACTCGTTTAATAAATTCAATAATACATGGGCACGACTGCAAGATTCTATTTATCGTATGACATTTAAAACGCATTTAATTCACGATTTTGTACACAACTGTCAATATTCCACCATTAGTAAACGCGACATCGTTAAGGACGACGTAGATGTAACGTTACGGGGTGTAACTAACTAATTTGCATATTTAATCCACTAGACTGAATTTATTGCATGACGTCATTACATTCCCAGACGCGACGTCATATGATAAAAATGATTTGCCAAACATTCTTTGGATAGTCATGAAACTGTACACGGCCAATGCGATATGTTAAGACTGGATCAGACTGCCTGATGCGAAGACTGGTCTGGTCGCATTAGTATTGTACGTTTAGCCACGTGCTTGCTCATACCTTAATCGCAGTGATTATGAAATATGAAAGACTAATACGAAATACAATACAAACAATTAAGGCAATTTTCCAAATCAGTCCAGAAGATAATGCCTGTAGTTCTGCTTACACATATCAAAATGCCAACAAATGTTTTATGTCACCTCGACCTTGTTTCGATATAGTTCGTAGAAAAAGATATCCACGAGGCGATCTGCAAATTTCCCGGAGTTTTTCGGGCAAATTGAACCATGAAATGACACCCAGGTATTGCCCAGCACAGAATCTGATAAGACTGCAAGGATGCGCTAGCTGCTGAATCTTCACTGGCTGGCCATGTCCCAAGATACGCCTTCACTTAACGTGATTCTTTTTTTTTATTCTTGAAACAAATGTGGAAAAACAGTAGATGCGCAGAAAAAAGCACAATCAAAGATTAAAGCCTATTAATGGCACCAATAGAGAGACTAACTAACAATGAGAAAAAAAGAATCCCAAACAGCCCAGCAACCAACTCCCTCTTCCCCACAAGAATGCATCACGAAAACACGCCTATATAATTTTGACTCCCTTGAACCCCACTTTTATATAGTAAAACTGGGGTTTCCGGGATATACCTTATTTTTCTTATTTCTGCTCTAAAATATAGATTGTGGGTACTCGTTAGAACCGCCTCGATGAGGCGGTTCTAACGAGTGCGCACAATCTATATTTGGAGCAGAAATAAGAAAAATATCACAATTTTTCATCATAAAATTTTCATCTTTTCGGCGATAAAGGTGGCAATGTATTTGTATAGGCGTGTTTGCGTAATGTAATCAAGGTGCAACAGGCACAATCAATGAAAATTACATAAATAAAAACAGTAATAATGATACACAATCATACGCACATACAACATGAAGAGGCCCGACGAAGTATCCGACAAAACTACATTTAAAATAGACAACATTAGAACTGCCGCCTTAGGACGGCCAGTAGAGAGAACCACACGGGAGTTTAAAACAAAAATAGATGCTACGGAAAAGCCACAATCAAATATTACAGCCTGCCAATGGTACCAAGAGATAGAGTAACTTACAATGAGGGAAAAAAGAGAACACACAAAACTCAAATCCCAAACAGCACAGTTACCCGCTTCCATTACGAAAACACCCGTATATAATTCTGACCACACTGAACCCCACTTTTATATAGTAAAACCGGGGTTTATAGGGGTAAACCTTATTTTTCTTATTTCTGTTCTCGAAATATAGATTATGGGCACTATCGAGGCGGTTCTAACGAGTACCCACAATCTATATTTTAGAGCAGAAATAAGAAAAACAAGGTATACCCCCGGAAACCCCAGTTTTACTATATAAAAGTGGGGTTCAAGGGGGTCAAAATTATATAGGCGTGTTTTCGTGATGAGAAGGGATAAAATGCGAGGCTGTGCTTAGCATTTTATTCCTTTTCCTAAACGAGTACATGTAACGTTACGGGGCGTAGTTAACTAATTTGCATATTTAGTCCACTAGTGAATTATCGAATGTATTACATGGCGTAATTTCATTCTCAGTCGCGACGTCATACGATAAATAATAATAATAATACGCAACCATAAGCACATACAACATGAACAGCCCCGTCGGAAAATTGTTTGATTTTAAGTTTAACGTCCCCGTCAACACTGTAAAGGTCATTTTGGAGACATTGCTTCCAATTTTGTGGGACTTTTACTCGACATTGATATGAAATAACATCTCAAGCTCTGCCGCTCAATGAAACCAATAAGGTTGGACGGGCCGACTTGCACCGCATTGCCTGGGCATGCTTAGATCCTCTAAGCGGTTTACCAGTACTCGTGTGCGGGTCGGTTTCAGCTCTGCGTGGTAGCATCATGCAACCCATCTATTTCTTCAAGTCCCAATGGGCGAGGGCTACCCCGTCGGAAAAATCTTATACAGACAATATGTATTTCATTTTCATTAATTTTGCCTGTTGAACCCAGATCACCTTGTCGGGAAGAGGGCGTCTAGGTTAAATCTTAGGGTCCAACATTCACTCCAGGTTCTAGTATTATTTACGATACACAAAATAGTTGGTCCATCTGATTGTTGCTTTGTGGCCGTATCCTTAAAAGCATTATATCTATCGAATAGCTATTTTCAAAATAAGATTATTGGTATACATTTTCTCTGTTATTCTTGTGACATTAACAATTCCATCTGGAGAACTCCCCATGCTTATCCAGAAAGAACATTTCCAGATGATGGGGCGACTGCAAACTCCCTTGTATATTCATTAAGAATAATTGCAAAGTTCAAACACCCCTGCCTATACCCCGTATACACAGAAAAAAAATTATATGGGTGATAAAATCCCCACCGACGTGGTAGATTGATTTCTAAACAATTCAAAAGATCAACTTCCCTGCAATAATCCTTGTATAAAACATTTTAGTCATCATCACGCAAACACGCCTATATAATTTTGACCCACATTGAACTATGTTGTAAAACTGTTGTTTACAGGGCTAAACTTTGTTTAACTTATTTCTGCTCTAAAATATAGATTGTGGGTACACGTTAGAACCGCCTTCATGAGGTGGTTCTAACGAGTACCCACAATCTATATTTTGAACAGAAATAAGAAAAATATCACAATTTTTCATCTTAAAATTTTCGTTTTTTCGGTGGTAAAGTTTACAATGTATAGGCGTGTCTTTGTATTGGCTATTACAAGATGACTAGCCTTGCAAACAACCTAACCTATTTATGTAGGAAGAGAACAATTTCAAGCGATGAACACCCGTAAAAGTACTATTGAGGATAGGGAAAGGACAAGTCATAGTGATAATCTCCCGCTGTTAACACCATTGTGTATAAAGGACAATCAATTTCAGGGAATCAACACTCTGTAAAGTAGAAGTAAAATAAAGATCAGGAATCGATACAATTAACTTACTCCACTTATCAAAGACACCAAAGGGAAAGAAACACAAACATGAAGCGACCAGACCATAATGGAAACCTAAACAAGGGAAGGCCATAAGGACAGTTACTTTCCCACAACATGGCCAAATGGTCATCCAAAATAAAAAGACACAAGTGATACACACAGTAAGTAACAAACAACAACATAAATAAACCGCCACAGAAGAACCGCATTGGAACGGTCAGTGGAAAGAATTCCACTGGCGGCTTAAATCGATTTTACATGACCATAATCCTCGCCCTTACCTCTGTCGCGGTATACACTAGTTTTGTTTAGTCCGCATGAACGCTTCCTAACTCATCAGTGTAACATCTCCGAGAACATACAAATCAAAAAACTACAGAGATGAAACAATGTTGAGGACTCAGCAGCATACAACAACAGAATTGCTGGAGCAAAAGAAAACCAACAGTTAGACTCCGAGGGGCCCGACCAAAGACGAAGCATCAGGCGCCACACTTATATATCGGCGGAAAACAATTCCAGGTGATCAACACCCTTGGAAATACAGTTAGCAAGGTAGAGCCATTCAAGGAGATAAACATCGCTTCAAACACCCTTGAAATGCCTTAATTTTCTGAGGAAGACATGTTAAGCTTTTGCTTATCTACCGTATGGTTTTCATGTGCGAAACAATAAAGCGAAATACACGAAATTATTGCAGTGACTGTCTCTTTCAACACAATTTTTGCCAATATTTACAAAATAGAAGAGGAATCGATACAATTAACACACAGCTCCCATCAGAGACACCAAAGGGAAAGAAACACAAACATGAAACAACAAGAACCTAACTAGACCCTAATGGAAACATCAAAAGCGGGAAGCCAAAAGGACAGTTACTTTCCCACAAAATGGCCAATTGGCTATCCAAAACAAAATAGTATAAGCGATACACACACTCAAAGGCAAACCATAACAAAGAAGAACCGCCTTGGAACGGTCATGGGGGGTGGGGGGGGGGGGGGGGGGGGGGGGCTTAAATCGATTTTACATGGCCGCAATCCTCGCCCTTACTTTCATCGTGATTTAGACAAACCGGCCGGTGCTGTTTGCGATATTCTTCGACGTAGAAGTCCGCCACTTGCCATGGTCTTAATAACCTGCTTATCTTCAGTCACATGTCATTTTTATCCTTACTGTCGGTCCTTAAAACTTTATTTTGTATGAATTTTGAGTTGAAATTTGCACCTGTTTCCCCTATATTGGATGTGTATTGATCGTGTAAGCAAAGGTTTCTGGGACTGTAAAGGGAAAAATTTCTAATTACGACAGTCATTTTGCTTATTCGTTCGTGGTCATTTTGTGTATAATGATTATTTACATTTGGTTCTATAAACATGTTCTTTTAAAGGATTATCCTTTGGAAGCAATGACTACACAGCAGAACTGAAAACTACAAGTATTTCTGGGCCAGACTAGCTGATGTCGGCAAATTAGGCCTCACCAGTGACCTTCAAGCACCCCAAAGGACACGAAAATACAAACTACACTAGGACGAAGGACAGGGAGACATTTCACGGCCGCCAAAGATCCCCTTAACATCAGCTGAAGTGACGTTAAATGGGCCCCGCCAAGCGAATTTGTGTCTTCGAGCATTCCGTTATGACAAATTTTAACTGCGCATGCACAGCCATTCAGAGGGGCCAGGGATATGGCCTTCTGTCTGAAGGTTCCTCTTGATTCACTGCTTGTATGAGCGAGCAGCGAAGGTTCTGGCGAGACTGCGCGGATGCGCAGGTTCGCCTGAACCTTCTCTGCTCGCATAGGCGATAACTACCAAAATCGCTTGACGGGGCCCAAATATGTTCTCTAAATTGGTCATCCTTTGGAATGAACAAAAACCTGTAGAGTGTGGAAGTATTTCAGGATCCGACTATCTAGTTTCGGTCAATTAGGCCTTATCAGTGACTTTCAAATATTTTAAAAACTCCACAATGGACAAGAAAGTACAACCTACATTATGATAAAGGGCAGGGAGACATTATACGGCCACCGCACATTCCCTTAACACAAGGTGTAGTGACATTATATATGTTATCCTTTGGAATCAAAGAATACATCGTAGAACTGAAAAGTATAGAGTGTACAAATATTTCTGGCCTAGACTAGTTAGTTTCGACAAATTAGGCATCATCAGTGGTCCTCAAATATTTTCAAACTAAAATGTAAGCAATGATAATGAATCGATACAAATATCCCACAATTCCCATCAGGAACACCGAAACTCCACAATGGAATCAATGATCCCAAAGGACAAGAAAATACAAACTACACTATGAGGGCAGGGAGACATTTTACGGCAAGTTAAAAATTCGTGACCCTTAGGAATTTTCTTGTGTGAATTCAAAATGGCGAACGTCCTAGCTTTTGCCGGCGACTTCCCACCGATATTCCGTCATGGGATCACGCTTTCCAACCGTTCGTTTGCTGCGGATCGGGATTTCGATCTCATAACTGAATAACCGCGGGATGGGGGTTTGGGAAAGCAGGGCTATTAAAGCGCTCTATCGCTTTTTTCACACAACTTCAGGTTTGTCTTTCGTAGAGAACGCATACATAATTTATGTTGTTTTCCTTTAATGCTTGATTTAATTTCTTTCAAAAACAACAGTTAAGCAAAAAATTTATTTTATTTTTTCTTTGAAGAGGGGGGCATTTGTATAAGTATAACGAGAGTAAAATTCAGCATTTAAGCCTTTAACGTTTCATAATTTTCATAAAAGTAGAAAATGCTCAGGGATAGTAAAGTTTCAGAGCACTGATGTTTCCATTAGTTGTTTCGTGTTTGTGTTTCTTTCCCTTTGGTGCCTCTGATGCGAGCTGTGGGTTAATTGTATCGAGTATTTATCATTGCCTTCACTTCTATTTTGGCTGGTTTGATCAATGTGTGAGAGAGAAATATTTCTTTATTTTACAATACCAATTACATTCCATAAACCTAATATCATTTTGTCTCGTGTGTTTATTCTAAGCAATAAATGTCTTTAAAGGAGATGATTGCGGCCGCGTAAAAACCTCCCCTCTCCCTCCTCAAGGAAATTCTTTTCACTGACCGCTCCAAGGCGGTTCTTCTGTCGCGGTTTATTTTTGTTATGGTTTGTGTATTGCTTACATCTTTTTATTTTGGATAGCCAATTGGCCATTTTGTGGGAAAGTAACTATCCTCCTGGCTTTCCGCTATTGGTTTTTCCTTTAGGGTCTAGTTATTTCATGCTTGTGTGTCTTTCCCTTTAGTGTCTCTGATGGGAGGTGTGGGTTAATTGCACCGATTCCTGGCCATTGCCTTCACTTCTATGTTTCATTTCGTTAAGTTTCATGCAGCGTTCTTTTCCTGTCTGAAGTTTACGTTTTACACCTCTTGACACAAGGCCTAGCCTAGGCCTAGCCTCAATACTTCTCAGTCCTGTGGTGCATTCTTTGCTTCCAAAGAATAACCCTTCTTATAGAAGATATATAGTGCAGCGTTTATTGTCGACTCTGTAGTTGTAGACAGAGCCTGCAACATAATCATTGATGGCAATGGTGCAGATAGCGTTTTTTTTTTTATTTTTTCATATCTCTAGTCTGAGAGAAGCCGTGGTGACATCGCGGTTGTTTATGGTCAAGACATTGAAAAACGTCAGCCGCACATCAAGTTTTCCAGGAAGCATTACCGTGGTGCGTGATCTATTTATTTACTCCTAGTTTGACATACAAAACATGGAATTTGATGAAACTTCACACAATTTTAAAGCATTATGAGTTGATGTACAAAACACGAGAACTTTAAATTCTGGAGTAACGGCCCTTTGAATATTTAAAAAAAAAAAAAAAAAAAAAAAAAAAAAAAACATGATTTCTTCTATTTAAAAATCGTAGTAAGACCTAGCCTTAAATCTACTTGTAATGGCCAATCAAGATTTTAAAGAGAAATGTGGCATACTCGTATAAGCATATTTTCTGATTATTTCAGATCCAAAACGTAGAATGTTAGTACTCACACATTCGCGTAATGGTAAATAAGCAAATGCATTAATTCGGCTTGAGGCTTCAACCCTTATAGTTACGCACGTTTATCCATAAATAAGTGGCTTACCTGATACATGAATAACAGCCACCAAAAGAACAAATGTCTTCATTTCAACGCTTATTTTAGCACTACCCCATTTTAAGATTCCATCGATATTTTTTCAGCTAGAGTTTTAAAGCAGTTTACACCTTTGTTTCTAAGACGATAAGGTTCCTAGAGGATAACGTTCAGAGTAAAATATTGCACAGGATGATGTACCCATTAATTCTCATATGAAATTAACTGTGATGATGTTCATTTACTCTTTTAAGCAGAAGCATTTCAGCATGCTATTTATGTTCGATTTACAAGGTAGCCAGAAAACGTATTGTGTGTTATGAACAATATTATTTTAAAGTGTTTTGCTTGAAAATTAAAAAAGAGAAACGATCAGGAACTGACCCTCTTTTGTCCCTCAAAGCCCGAGTTTCATGGGTCTTAAATTCTTTTGTTTTTAGAGAAAATGATATAAGTAATCGTCTTTTTACTGTCAGTGTATTTTCACAGATCAAATGAAAAGATTTGTAAAGCGCGCTTACTGATATACGCACCGTCACGCGAAAAAATCTATATTAAGGGTGCGTGACCAGGTAAAACACAAACCAACATGCTCAGCTACACAGACTAGACTTACAAGACATAATCATTTTTTTTTTAATTTTAAAACTACAACTAGTTTGTCTGTCCGAGCAGCGAACACAGAGGTGGTGATCAGACTGCGCATGCGCATCGGCTAATCCACACATTTGTTGTTCGGAAATGACAAAAGCGGTTTAATTCATGACGCGAATATCTTATCTGATATTGTCGAGTTCACAAGTATAATAAGAAACCTTTAAAAGTCTTTTTTGTACAATGTTAATGTGTGAAGGTGTTTCAAAAGACTGCCTTTAAGTTTGGCCCTATTTTCGTTCATATTTAAAAAGAAGTTACGATGATTGAAAGGTCGTAAAACTGGGACTGTAGGCCCACTGATATGTTTTAATTGCTGCTGCTTCTGCTAAATAGAGGCTATTTCCTTTTTTTAGATGGATACCAAAAATGTTTCATCGTGTGTGTTGAAAACATCCGAATTTTAAGAGTGCGAAGCACGAGTGAAAATTCGGATTTTCAAGACATTAGATGAAATACTTTTGGTATCCGCAGAAAAAAGATTATTAGGACATTTACGGTTATTGATCAATCGAACGTCTCAGATATGACCTGGCTATGACGTCAGAACTGTCAGTTTCAAAACATAAACAGATCGCCATTTTGAATACAACATTTTTACATTTAAAAACTGAAGTGAAGGTACCAAGCAGGAATCGATACAATTAACCCACAGCTCCCCAAACAGAGACAGCAATGGGAAAGAAGCACAGACATAAAATAACTAGACCCTTATGGAAATATCAACAGCGGAAAGCCAAAAGGATAATTATTTTCAACATAATGGCCAACTGGCTTCCCAAAACAAAAAGATATAAGCGATACACACGCTCGAAGACAAACCAAAACAAAAATAAACCGCGAAAGAAGAACCGCCTTGGAGCGGTCAGTGAAAAAAATTCACTGGAGAGGATGTGTGATTTGTGTGTGTGTGTGTGGGGGGGGGGGGGGGGTGGGGCTGGAGGGGAAGAGCTTAATTCGATTTTACGCGGCCGCAATCCTCGCCCTTACTTCCGTCGCGATTTGGGTTAAGTCCGTATGAAGACCTCCTTACTCATCGGTTCATCGGGGCAACATCTCCTAGAACACAAAAATTAAACAACCACAGGGATGAAACAACGTCGAGGACTCGTCAGGAAGAAACTGACATGCTGGAGCATAAGAAAAACAACAGTTAGACTCCGAATGAGTTTCAAAATATTATTTTAAAGAATGCTTCGTGCTTATTTAAAGTCCATTTTATTTTTGAAGGCTTTTAGTAACAAGCAACCAGCCACTGTATAATCGCTTCCATGTGCAGCAATTTGTCGCCGTCGGTTGTTCACGTTGAAAACAAAATCACACTGTTTCCTAGAAACTACTTCCTTGCTCGAACTCTTACTCGTTCAATTCGCGTGTTAATTGAACTGGTATGCCTTATACATTTTTACCAAACTGAAAAGTTAAATCTGCGAAGGAGCATTTTTTGTGCCGATGTGTGTCATCAAAATAGACATTCAAAATTACAGTGATGATGTTGATGGGGCGCCCTATTCATTCAATTTTAATATCACACTTCCGGCCCTCGCCCATCAAGGCTTGAAGAAATAAATGGGCTGCATGATGCTTCCACGCAGAGCTTAATACGACCGCACACGAGTAGTGGTAAACAGCTTAGAGGATCTAAGCCTGCCCAGGTAAAGCGGTGCGAGTCGGACCGTCCATACTTATAAACCCTATTGGTTTCATTGGGCGACAGGGCTTGAGATGTCATTTCATCTCCTTGTCGGGTAAAAGCCCCATAGAATGGAAAGCAACGTCTCCAAAATGACTTATATAGTATAGCATCATGCAGCCCATCTATTTCTTCAAGCCCCGATGGGCGGGGGCCTTCAAGATACCTAGTATGAACACTGTACGTTCCAATAGCTGAATGAATGTTTTTTTTTTTTTTTTTTTTTTTTGGTAAATGGATCGACACCGAGCATGTAAATTTAGCCGTTTTGACAATATTAGCATGTACACGCTCTGATCTTGGTATGCAGTGGACTGTTTTCGAAGTCATGCACTAAAAGAAGGCAATAAAAGAAGTCGATTCTAGTTTTGGCTACGTTTAAATATACCTAAGCAACAAGGAACGACACATGCAAAGCGGCAAAATAACATTTACAGCCAGAAAATCAGGGTGGTTGGGTCGTATACCTTACGTCTCTCGGGCGTCCAACTGATATTGTCTTACAGTTGGGCAAGGCCTACCGTCTTTGAGGGGGGGGGGGTGTTGTTAATTTTTCCGTTTCTACATTTTCATTCATTTTCTTGTTTCACCCCTGTCTTTCACTTTTATCTCATATAATGTCTCTTCTATCTCTTTTCTCCCTTTCGGGAGACGGCATAAAATGACCCATTAGGGTTGACGTGTTGTTAAAACCAACACAACCAATCAATCCAAACGCGGATCAGTCTTAAAAATGACCCCGTGAATCCTACTTTATCATTATAGCAATCAACGAGGAATAAAGGTACCCCTGGTCCTAGTATTTATTTGCCGGCCGCATTTACGTGACTTTTGCTGTGTGACAGAAATTGCTGTTATCAATCGTTTGGCGGTTCCGTTAATATGGTTTTGTTTTGTTGTCGTTTCAGTTAAAATACGGACATGTTTCACTTTTCACCATTCAAGGTTTGTGCTATTGAAGCATGACATGGCTCCTTTGTTTTCACTGCCATTATATTCAAATGATTTAATTTTAACAGGTTGAATTTACACCGAATTGTATTCCCCTTTTTAAGTATTATTTTTTCAAAGTTTGAAAATTTATCATATTTGGTAACATAATAGTCCTATAAACTGCGTTTTCAGAATGTGAGTTTAGTACGGAGAGCCAGTGCATTACTATGTTATCTACAAATTCAGGGCTATTTGTCAAGGAATTTTGAACTATGGGTATATTACCCCGTTCTGCAGGATGGATCTTTCTGACAGGATACTGTCTTCTCATTTGTCGATGCGGTGAGTCATCACTTCCATAATAACCTTTTTAACATCACGAAAACACGCCTTTATAATTCTGACCCCCTTGAACCCCAATTTTATATAGTAAAACTGGGGTTTAAAGGGGTAAACCTTATTTTTCTTATTTCTGCTCTAAAATATAGATTGTGGGTACTCGTTAGAACCGCCTCGATGAGGCGGTTCTAACGAGTTCCCACAGTCTATATATATGAGGCGGTTCTAACGAGTTCCCACAGTCTATATTTTGAGCAGAAATAAGAAAAAATATCACAATTTTTCATCTAAAATTTTCATTTTTTCGGCGATAAAGGTGGCAATGTATTTGTATAGCCGTGTTTGCGTAATGGGTAGAAGGTACGAATGAAAACCTGAGGAAACTCGCTCAATGCTCTATGTTAATTTATGGAATTGCATGCACTTTTTCAAATCATAAAGTAATCTAACAATTATAGTTTGTCCGCGAACATAAATAATGTATCAAGAAAAAATATATTTAAATGAATAAATAAGTGATAGGATTGTCGTGATACCTGATATCCCTTTGATATCTCTACATTAGACTATGGCTTGAAGGTGTGTGTCCGTCGTCACATGTATTCAAATCCCAAATGAAATGTAATATTAAGATTTCGCTTTAGATATTTGCTTGTAGAATACATTTCATCCCTACATATTTTACGTCCCTTTCAAAAACATTTCAGCCATACTGGGATGGCACATAAAACCCTAGCAGGCTTATCTTATAACAGTGTATACTTAGATAAGACTGTTTAATAACATGACTATGTTGTTTTTTTTATTTTGATTTTACGGCCCTTTCAAGATTGTTCCATTCATTTTGAACGGATCGTTAATCAGAGGTAGGCGGAAACCGGAGTACCCGGAGAAAAACCACCTGACCTTCCGTTGCAGAACTTGGCGTCTCACATGTGACCCGAGCGCGGGGTCCTGTTCTTATTTCCATTTTTACAGTAAAATAACCCCATTTATTCAGACACCTCAACGCCTTTGCATACTTGTGCTAGAATTTGAACAAGTACAGTTTACTACCCGATGTTATGAGTAAAAGTAGCTGGATGAATGGCAAATAGTGTATACCCTGATGAGACGCAGCGTTATGCGGCGTCTCGTTTCGGCCTATAGTTTTCGGTGTCTAAGTTCATTGAGATATAGAAAACTGTATAGTCTTGTACAAAATTAAATTATTGATCACCAACCCCTTCCAAAACAAAAGTAAAGACAGTGATCAATTCCATCCACATCCACAACGTTAGTCGGTTTGGAAATGTTTGCAATGTTCTCAGTGTAGTAACGACTGGGTTTATTGAAAAACAAATGGCAACGTCTTTTCAGCTCTCTGTTCGGGGGATTATTGTATCCGCGGCTAAGTAGCGATAGCTAGGTAGTTTACCCTGCAGTCCTTTAAGATTTCAATTACATCAAAATGTTAGAGCGGACCTGGCGCACGAAGCAGATTAAAAATTATTGTTATAGATCGATCTACACATATTATTTAAGTTGTATTTCAGATTCTCAATGTCATTTCTTTCGGACATCCACAACAGTGGCTGAACCAGTACTATAGTGCGAACAATTTGATATGAGGCTGACCTTTATGCAAGGAATTAATTAATCAATGCTATCGTCTAATACGTCGGCTTTCGTAAACTATTCGTGAATTTTCGGCATCTCATGAAAAGCGACCAATTTACAGACCTCTATGTAATATATAAAAATATTCATACGGACTTAACAAAGATTTTTCCAACAACTATCATAACAACTCATATCGTAGCAAACCTGTCGGACATTAGACGTCTGGTTGGCGTCGCGGTGATGCAACGTCTTGCCGCGACGCTGATGAGATGTTGATTACGCGTTTGCTACCACCTGGAATTTGATAATTTATGCCATTTATTTCTTTATTACTTTATCTTATCATGCTTATATGACACCTGTGTGTAGCGTTGTTCTGTGTTGTATATGATGATATGATATTTATGTTGACCCATCCAGTAATTCACTTTCATGCCATTCTTCACTTATTTGTTTGTATGTATATATGTTGTATCACGATGAGCTGTATATGCTTAAGTGAATAAATTTGATTGATTGATTGATTGATTGATTGATTGATTGATTGAATATCGCCATCCTCTGAAAACGAAGATAAATACATGCATTCAGTCGGGTGTGAAATTATGTTAGCAGAGTTCACCAGTCTCAGGTCAATTTGTTCGAACTATAATTATTAGTTATTAGTTTATTTTGATAAAATTACACACAAACATAAAGCGAATATAAAATGTACAAATATACATAAAATAATGGCAAAATGTCATGTAATCAGTACCAGGGATGACACAAAAGTATATGAAAAGCATTCAACTAATTGCCATTGCGGTCCCATGTGCATTGATATAATTGTATTTCATTTTCTCCATGTACATTTCCCGTGGACTTCCACAACACTGTCTTGACCAGCTTTTGAAGAACATCATAGTGTGGATTATATTTTCTAGCCCTTTAAGATCATTGATTCTACTGTAGGTTTTTGAAAATTCTGAGGGTCACTGATGTGGCCTAATTGGCCGAAACTAGCGAGTCTGGTCCAGAAAAAACTTGTCCACTCAACAATTTTCAGTTCTGTGTTGTTGTCTTTGCTTCCAAAGGATTTCCTTTCCATAGAATTTATTTTATTCTAATGATTTGATTGTCTTTCAGATTCTCAGTGTACATTTCCCGAGGACTTCCACAACAGTGTGTGGACCAGCACTAACTTCGGGAGCATGACGTTCACCTCTACAAATGTTACAGTAACCAAGGCACTTGAGATTTCGGATACTCCTGCGTCGCATTTTTTGTCATGGGAATGTTTGCTTTCTAGTTCGACAAAGTTTATAATGAGGTAAATATTTGACTATCTAACTTCCCCTGTGACACAAATACACATGAACCATGTTTCGAACGTCGTGTACAGATGACCAGAGAAGAGTCTCGTTGATCCTTACACAAATATGACTGAAGAAGGTAAGTCCAGGACCCACACCTGCAAAGAAAACTTGATGAAAAAATAATTATATGCGACCAAAATCTTGACATGACTATTTACTGGTAATTTAGGAAATTCGCCGAAGGCTTTCGATTAAATGCATGTGATATACTCTTTTGTCCAAATTATAAAGGGATCGGACAATTTCAATCTTGTTTGTACAATGAAATTCCGATAGTAAGACCACCTAAAACAAAGACTAATTCTGCTTTAAACAGCTTATTTGGTAGTCTGTAGTTATTCTTTCTTTGTGACTTCTGCATACAGTGTCCTGTGGTCAAAGAACACCTTTGGGACTGTTCAAATGTGGTCTTAAAGACCACTTTTGAACAGTCCTAAAGGTGGTCTTAATACAGGAATTTTACTGTATTTATCATGTTGTTCACAAACATAAAAATAGAAAACGAAGGCAATGATCAGGAATCGTTACAATTACCGCCTCACTATAATACAAACGTTACAGGCGGAAAGCCAAAAGGACAGTTACTTTCTCACAAAAAGACCAAACGGCTATCCTAAGTAATAAGATACTAGCAATGCACACATGAAAAGACGTACTACAACAGGAAGAACCTCCATGGAACGGTCAGTAAAGAGTTTTTTTTTTACTTTGGGGCTTCAATCAATTTTACATGGGCACACTCCTCGCACTTGGTTCTGTCGTAGTTAAAAAAATTTGTTCCGTCCGCATGAAGGATGTCTAACTCATCAATGGAACATTTCCGTGAACGTAAAATTCAGACGAGAATAGAGATTAAACAACGATGAGTACTCGACAGTTTGAAATAACTGAAATGCCAGAGCAAAAGAAAACCAGCAGTTGGACTCCGATGGGTACGACCAGAGTATTAGTTTTATTCATCAAGTCTGATAGTTTCAGAGTACGAGTTAGCAATGCTGTTGAAGAGTTGCAAACATGACTCGAAGAATATCCTTCCATTCTCTTTTCGCTATATGCCAAAGCAAAATTGAAAATATGTTCTTTTTTTCGCAAGTGTATATACGTTATTCAGAAAACCTACATATTTTTAATGTCGAAACAAAGTTCATAGTCTAATCTGTTTAGCTCAAAGCAAATATTATTTGTTTTACCAATACAAAAAACAATGTTGCATGCTTATGTTCAACATTAACCAAAATTTCTTGTTTTGTAATTGATGCATTTATTTTTCAGAACATCACCATTTAACAGCGGTATTGGTGGTACTGTAGCCTATGGTTATTATTGTATCCTGTTTACTAAACAAAACAGTGACTCATATTATTACGAGGCAAACAAAGGTAATATAAATGTTAATCTAGTATTCTTTTTACTTATTAATTGATTATCCTGTATTACACCAAGTCAACCAATATTCAAAAATCATAAATCATGTTTTTAATTGCGTCAATTAATAAAATTGCCATTAATCATGTAATTTCGTATTGGCCAAGTTACAGGTCCTCGGTCAGCTGTATTGGCCTCGGCCTTCGGCCTCGTGCCAATACAGCAGACCTCGGACCTGTAACTGGGCCAATACGAAATTACTTGATTAATAACATAATATTATAAAGTTTTACTATCATATTTAGGTCACATGATCATACAGCTGCAGTCTCATACTGAATGACTGTATGAAATAGAAGTGAAGGCAATGATTAGGAATCGATTAAACCATCCAACGGCTTCCCTCAGAGAAATCACTAAATCCTAATGAAAACACCACAAGTGGAAAGAAAAAAGGAGCGTTACTTTCTCACAAAATGACCAAACGACAATCCAGAATAAAAACATATATGTGCAATACATACACGCAAAGACAAACTCTAACCAAACGGCGCCTATTGGATCAAGCGACGGCGCCTGTGTAGATTGTTAACCTAAAGTCCTAAAGTCAAGGATGGGTGCGCAATTTCTGGGCGACTTGTCTGGAAAAAGGAGTAAGCTAATATAAACATGTATTGTACGGAACCTAACGGTTAGTAGGCATAGTATTAGCCGTCAGCATAATGTTATTTAATGTAGCATTTTTTGTCTGGATCCTGCAATTTATGTCGTGTGTCTAATTTTGTTCAAAGACATTCCCCATTTACAGCAATTTTTTTTAGTTTAAACCGATTCAAGACAAATTGCCAGTCAATGGCTTCTTTCTTATTCTATCCTGTTTTAAAATGGCGTGAATGCCATTCCTTTGCCGAAAATGTATCATATATAACGCAATTTATCGCCCTGTTGTACAATTCCTACAGGGACTGACCCTGTGTGATCGACCGAAAATAGACGTTTCTGTGGCAAAGGCTTTAATGTGATCATCGGGCACCGGATCCCATGTGATTATTATGATAGGCAATTTAATAAAGTTTGTCTATTTTGGAACATAATCCGCATTCACAAACATGTCATTTATTGCGCTGCGGTTTTGTTATCCTCTAGCAACGCCATTTCCGGGGGTGTAGTAAATTAAGACAAAGAAGATAAAATTCTACAGCAGAAGTTGGTACAAAAGGCCTCGTAACATGCGATTAAAAATTTTGAAAATCGGTTCACAAATAAAGTTTAACGGCAAAAGTTAGGGAAGTGATCTTATTTAGGTTTTGCGGCCCTTTCAAGAATATTTTACTTGTATCGAGCAGATGTTTCATAAATGTTGTGCGAAAAGGAAGAACCTGTAAAAACAACAACTGGTCATCCGTAACCTAAGGATTCAGAGACAGTGCTCTTAACCACTACGCCACGGTGGCCCGTGTGGTTTAGCATTCGGAGGGGAGATAATTCGTGATAATAAAGTTTCGATTCTGCGTCCGTTGGTGGCTTTTATCATACTTTTGACCTGTGGTAAACGTTTTACAACACTTCATGCTATTCCTAATGCTATTCTATTTCTGTGGTAAAATATAACGATTTCTAAGTTTTTGCTGGAAAATAATTTTTCCCTTGCTAGCAATTTTACTGTTAAAGTGATCAACATGACTAGACTTTCGTGCAAAACGAATTGGAGTTTTGCATTAGGCATTTTCACTTCCTGGCAACACGAATACAATTTACGCCCATGCAGTTTGTGTAGGGTTTCCATGTAATTTTTCTGTCAATGGCCAGCGATAAAACGTATGTGGGTTTATGGCGGCGGTAAAACGTCTCCCTGCCCTACATCATAGTGTAGATTATATTTTCTTGTCCTTTGGGATCATTGATTCCATTGTGGAATTTTGAAAATATCTGAGGGTCACTGATGAGGCCTTATTGGCCGAAACTAGCTAGTCTGGGCTAGAAAACATGTACACTCCATATATTTCAGTTCTGTGGTGTATTCCTTGCTTCCAAAGGATAACCCTTTTATAGAACGTATTTATGCCATTTCAACACTTACAAAAAATTTGGAAGCAAATTTATCCATCATAAAAGTTGATCCGCATGGAAGATTTATAGGTCATCGGCGAGTTAATTACAGCATCATACATGTATACAGTAAACCAATCGTGGATCAGGGTTGAGGACTCAACAAAAATCTGACGTCAGACCAGAAGAAAACCAACGGTTACAAAACGGAGGATCGAATCTATAACATAGGTAAAACACCGGGTTCCGACCCTTTAACAGAGATATAGGATGGGTCGTCACAAGGTCCAATTCCGTCCCACCGACGGGCATTCAGAAATAACAATTGAGTCCATATAAACAAGGCGACAACCAAGCATTGTATCTGTCGCCCAACGTTATGCTGTATCTAACCATTTTGTTCTTTCCTGAACCGCACAGAAAATATAACCAATACGCAATATTCTTTCGAACTTGCTATATATCCGTAAACGAAAGTGCCTGTAGCGGAAGCCTGTCCAAGCTGACTGAAAGGAATTTGATACATCAGGCAACTCATTAAGGTTCCTCAATACAGTTATTTCATTACATTTGGGGTACTGAAAAATCATATTTGCAAATAATTACCCAAAAAGATTTTTCATCAGATGGTAGTCCATGTAAATGTAAGAATATGAAAGCCAAAGATTTTTATTCGAAAGCCACCATTTTAGTAAATAATTGCATTTTTCCTTGGTTTTGCAAAAAAAATGACATCTCATTCCACAGAACCACAATGTGTAAAATACTATCATAGAAATGTAAGTAAGTAAGTAAGTAAGTAAGTGAGTAAGTAATTTCTTTATTTAAAGAGGTGGCTCGTTTGGTACAATTACCAATCTTCCACGAGGCCCTCTAGTTAAAACATAATACATAACATCGACAAACTATAAATGTGTATTTACAAATGTGATGAGATTTCTTTACAATTACATAATGTATGGAGAAGTGTGAGAAAAAAAAATGGAATGAAATTTATACGTTGATGAAATACGGCGATGAAGGCATACGTTTCAATATCTAGTTGTTAGTCATCCAGGAAATTAATCTATCTGAGAATGAGACCAGGGTATCACTATTTGTTATCTCATATGGAATACTATTCCAAATAATTGGCCCTGAATACGAAATGCTGTCCTTGAATTTGGCTAAATTTAGTTTTGGAACAATGAAGACTTGACTTGAGCTAGATCTGAGCGTCATATTTAAAGGGTTTAATTCTCTTTTCTGGAAAAGCTCACACAAATAGTTCGGAGCTAAATGGTTAACAACTTTAAACATCATTTTTGCCTTGTTCAAGAATATATTTTGCTCAATTGACATAACTTTTAAGCATGATTTAGCAGATTCATAGTCTACATATTCATATCCTAAGATAAATTTGAAAGCGCGTTTCTGTAATTTTGTTATATTAGAAATATTATAGTTTGAAGAATTACCCCATATGACATTGCAGTAATTAAAGTGAGGCTGAATATATGCTTTATAATAAAGAAGCCTATATTCTGAACTTAAGAAATGACTTATTTTTGACAACAACCAGATATAGGACGACACTTTCTTGCAAACAGCCTTGTAATGTGTACTCCATTGTAAATTTTCATCAATATATACGCCAAGTATTTTATCACCGTTAGTAATCTGTAACTCAATATTATCAAAAGTTAGTTTAAATACGCTTTCACCAATATGTAAACGTTTCTGGCGTGTTGTGATAAGCATTACTTTTGTTTTTGCAGTGTTAAGTAACATTCCATTTTGTTGACACCAGTCACGTAATGTTATAAGACAGTTTTGCAAGTTTAGCCTGAGTTCATTAATATCAGCATGTGCGTCATAAAATACCTAACTGAACTGAAAATTAATGATTCCCAAAAATTCAAAAATGTAACTATCTCACCTGGTACTATTTTAAATTCAGTGTATGGTAGCCAAAAAGGACCAGTTCTACCAATTTGGCAACAAGCTCATTGATTGGGTTGAGGTGTTGAAATCTCTTGCATTTAGCTTGTAAAATGATTTCCCTTCTTTGGTGCTTTTAGTACTTCATGTTATATATTTCATTCATGCAGTTTATATTAGAAGCCCCTGTGGCGCAGTGGTTATGCTACTCGCCTTGTAAACCAGGGATCGCAGGATCGATCCCGGGCTTCTCCAGACTTTCGGATGAGTCTTTAAATCGAGGTCCCGTCTCCGTATGACCTTAGCTGTTGGTGGGACGTAAAACTTAAACTCACTCACTCATGCAGTTTATAACAATTTATGCAA
Organism: Lucinisca nassula; assembly: GCA_963580285.1. Classification (NCBI taxonomy): domain Eukaryota; kingdom Metazoa; phylum Mollusca; class Bivalvia; order Lucinida; family Lucinidae; genus Lucinisca; species Lucinisca nassula. The sequence continues at coordinate 214,691,376 of OY757010.1, forward strand.
TCACTGCACAAAAGTTTCACTGTGTTACTGATTGTGTTTACAGGATGGGTGCTTTGATTCTGGATAAATCAAAACCAAATAATTGAAATTAAGATAAGCCAACAGTTTATCCCCATATTTGAACTGAAGGACTGAAAGCAGCCTGTTCAGCACCAGAAACTTTGTCCAAAATGCTTCTGATCACAGCCTATAATTGCAATGGTATAGAAATTATTTTTACCCATTGATTTGTTACATCGGTTCACATGAGCCACCATAAATACTTAATTGATTTTTGTACAGGTGAACTTCTGGACAACACAAAGTTTATATTTATCTAATGCAATTAATGATCTGTTATGTCAGCTACTTACCAATGTGTAGGCTGGTAAAAACTCATAGAAGCCCGATGCATTTAATATGTTTTGATGAAAAAAGGTTAAAAAAAACATTTTCTCAATTTGTGTACTAGCAGCTGGGCCGAACAACACCAACCGGAAAACGTTACACATAAAAAATAGTTCGGAAATGAATGCATACTATACATAAATTAACAAATAAATTATGTTAGAAAGTACGTGAAATAAGTTGCAATACAGTTTCAAAAATGAATATTATGTTTTAAATTAAAAACAATGGTGTACTATTGTAATTTTTGGAAATTAGTTCCAAGGCGTATGAATACGTTTTTAGCTCACCTGTCACGTAGTGACGAGGTGAGCTTTTGGGATCACTTTTTGTCCGTCGTGCGTGTGTGCGTGCGTAAACTTTTTCTTCAAACAACATCTCCTCCTAAACCAGTAATCGGATTTTGACCAAACTTCACAGGAATGATCCTTAGGTGGTCCCCTTTCAAAGTTGTTCAAATGGTTCCAGTCTGTTGCACATCTAGGTCACAGGAGCTAAAAATAGATTTTTAAATGAAAACTTTAAAAATCTTCTTCTCTGAAACCACAAGGCCCAGGTCTTCGATATTTGGTATGAAGCTTCATCTAGTGGACCTCCACCAAGGTTGTTCAAATTATAGCCCCGGGGCCAAAAATGGTCCCGCCCCTGGGCCCACCAATTTTACATAGGCTTATATGGGGAAAATCTTTAAAAATTCTCTTCTCTGAAACCGAAAGGCCCAGGTCTTTGATATTTGGTATGAAGCTTTATCTAGTGGACCTCTACCAAGATTGTTCAAATTATAGCCCTTGGGCCAAAAATGCCCCCACCCTGGGACCCTTTGGTTTTACATAGACTTATATAGGGAAAATCTTTAACAATCTTCTTCTCTGAAACCGCCCAGGTCTTGGATATTTGGTTTGAAGCTTCATCTAGTGGAACTCTACCAAGATTGATCAAATTATAGCCCTTGGGCCAAAAATGCCACCCGCCCCAGGGCCCTTTTGTTTCACATAGGCTTATATAGGGAAAATCTTTAAAATCTTCTTCTCTGAAACCCCAAGGCCCAGGTCTTGGATATATGGCATGAAGCTTCATCTAGTGGACCTCTACCAAGATTGTTCAAATTATAGCCCTGGGGCCAAAAATAGCCCCGCCCGGGGGCCCATTAGTTTTACATAAGTCTATATAGGGAAATTCTTTAATAATCTTCTCTGAAACCGCAAGGCCCAGGTCTTTGATATTTGGTATGAAGCTTCAGCTAGTGGACCTCTACCAAGATTGTTCAAATTAAAGCCCTGGGGCCAAAAATGGCCCCGCCCCGGAGCCCACCAGTTTTACATAGGCTTATATAGGGAAAATCTTTAAAAACCATCTTCTCTGAAACCGCAAGGCCAAGGTCTTTGATATTTGTAATGAAGCTTCATCTATTGGACCTCTACCAAGATTGTTTAAATTATAGCCCTGGGGCCAAAAATGCCCACGCCCCGGAACCCTTTGGTTTTACATAGACTTATATAGGGAAAATCTTTAAAAATCTTCTCCTCTAAACCTCATGGCCCAGGTCTTTAATATTTGGTATGAAGCTTCATCTAGTGGACCTCTACCAAGATTGTTCAAATTATAGCCCTGGGGCCAAAAATTGCCGAGCCCCGGGGCCCACCAATTTTACATAGGCTTATATGGGGAAAATCTTTAAAATTCTTCTTCTCTGAAACCGCAAGGCCCAGGTCTTTGATATTTGGTATGAAGCTTTATCTAGTGGACCTCTACAGAGATTGTTCAAATTTTTGCCATTGGGCCAAAAAATGGCCCCCCGCCCCTGGGCCCTTTGGTTTCACATAGGCTTATATAGGGAAAATCTTCTTCCCTCAAAGCCCAGGTCTTCGATATTTGGTATAAAGCGTCATCTAGTGGACCTCTTCCAAGATTGTTCAAATTATAGCCCTAGGGCCATAGATGCCCCCGCCCCTGTGCCCTTTGGTTTTACATAAACTTATATAGGGAAAATCTTTATAAATCTTCTTCTCTGAAACCCCAAGGCCCAGGTCTTAGATATTTGGTATGAAGCTTCATCTAGTGGACCTCTATCAAGATTGTTTAAATTATAGCTCTAGGGCCATAAATGCTCCCGCCCTAGGGCCCTTTGGTTTAATACAGGTACCGGTCCCGATAGCTCAGTTGCTAGAGTGTCCGCTCCGGGGAACAGGAAGTCTCGGGTTCGATCCTGGGCGGCAACATACCAAAGTCGTTAAAAATGGTACTAGCTGCTCCTTGCTTGGCACTCAGATTTACAGGGTAGAGCTAGGACTGGTCGACCCAGTGTAAGGATAATGTGACTGGGTGTGGTATCATGTAATGTGTCTGGGACATGATACTTCAGTGAGGCAGTACTATAAAAGTGAGCATTGAGCTCCCTATCGCATCCATACACGGTCGTGATATGACTGAAAAGTTGTTGAAAGCGACGTTAAACCCGAATTCACACACACATTTAATATAGGCTTATGTAGAGAAAATCTTTAAAAATCTTCTTCCCTGAAACCGCAAGGCCCAGGTCTTTGATATTTGGTATGAAGCTTCATCTAGTGGACCTCTACCAAGATTGTTGAAAAATTATACCCCAGGGGCTAAAAATGCCCCCATACTGGTGCCCACCAGTTTTACATAGGCTTATCATTTTTGATTTTTATTTAATTATCTAGGGAAAATCTTTAAAAATCTTCTTCTCTGAAACCGCCAGGCCCAGGTCTTTGATATTTGGTATGAAGCTTCATCTAGTGGACCTCCACCAAGGTTGTTCAAATTATAGCCCTGGGGCCAAAAATAGCCCCGCCCCGGGGCCCACCAGTTTTACATAGGCTTATATAGGGAAAATCTTTAAAAATCTTCTTCTCTGAAACCGCATGGCCCAGGTCTTTGATATTTGGTATGAACCATCATCTATTGGACCTCTACCAAGGTTGTTCAAATTATAGCCCTGGGGCCATAGATGCCCCCGCCCCGGGACCCTTTGGTTTTACATAGACTTATATAGGGAAAATCTTTAAAAATCTTCTTCTCTGAAACCACATGTCCAAGGTCTTTGATATTTGGTATGAAGCTTCATTTAGTGAACCTCTATCAAGATTTTTTAAATTATAGCCCTAGGGCCAAAAATGCCTCCATCCTGGGGCCCTTTGGTTTAACATAGGCTTATGTAGGGAATATCTTTAAAACTCTTCTTCTCTGAAATGGCAAGGCCCAGGTCTTTGTTATTTGGTATGAAGACCTCAACCTAGATTGTTCAAATTATAGCCCTGGGTCCCAAACTGACCCCACCCCGGGGCCCTTTGATTCTACATTGACTTATACAGGGAAAATCTTTAAAAATCTTCTTATCCAAAACCTGAAGGTTCAGGTCTTTGATTTTTGGTATGAAGCTTCGTCTACTGGACCTCTATCAAGATTTTTCATATTATAGCCCTGGGACCAAAATGCCCCCTTCTCCGGGGCCCACTGGTTTCACATTGACTTGTATAGGGAAAATCTATATAAATCTTTTTGTCTGAAACCAGAAGGCACAGTTCTTTGATATTTGGTATGAAGCTTTGTCTAGTAGACCTCTACCAAGATTGTTCAAATTATAGCCCTGAGCCCAAAAATGGGCCCACCCCGGTGCCCCACTGGTTTTACATAGACTTATGCAGGGAAAACCTTTGAAAATCTTATCGTCTGAAACCAGAAGGCCAAGGTCTTTAATATTTGGTATGAAGTTTCATGTAGTGGACCTCTAACAAAGTTGTTTTTCATAGACTTATATTGGGAAAACCTTTGAAAATCTTCTTGTCTGAAATCAGAAGGCCAAGGTCTTTGATATTTGGTATGAAGTTTTGTCGTGTGGATTTCTACCAAGACTGTTCAAATTATTGCCCTGGGGCCAAAAATGGCTGCACCCAGGACCCACAGGTTTTTATATAGACTTATTTAAGGAAAACCTTTAAAAATCTTCTTGTCTGAAACTAGAAGGCTCCGTTCTTTGATATTTGGTATGAGTGAGTGAGTGTGTTTGAGTTTTACGTCCCACCAACAGCTTAGGTCATACGGAGACGGGACCTCGGTTTAAAGACTCATCCGAAAGTCTGGAGAAGCCCGGGATCGATCCTGCAATCCCTCGTTTACAAGGCGAGTAGCGTAACCACTGCACCAAGGAGGCTTCTGATATTTGGTATGAAGTCACTACATGTACCAAGACCCACAGGTTTTTATATAGACTTATTTAAGGAAAACCTTAAAAAATCTTCTTGTCTGAAACTAGAAGGCTCCGTTCTTTGATATTTGGTATGAAGTCACTACATGTACCAAGATTATGCATATTACAGCCATGGGGTCAATAATGGCTCTCCTCGGGGCACACTTGTTGCTTTGTAGATCAGGTGAGCGACCCAGGGCCATCATGGCCCTCTTGTTTCCTTGGCAAGATGGATATCTCTTTCAATTTGACAGCTACAATAATTTATCAGTGATGACATGCTTCCAAGATAGGCGATGTCATAATGCTATATGCAGGAAGAAGGCTATAAAGCTGAATTTTCAAGGTATATTCATTGTTGATGGCCAAAATAGAATGTGGAAGGGCAATCTGAGCAGTTCAGATTTACCCCAAAAAAGGAAGATGGCGGCGCCCATGAAGAAAAACATGTCAAAAAAAAAAATTCTGTTTTTCAATTCAGGTAGACTTTTTGATAGAAAGCTTTGTCCGAGTCGCTAGTATTTGTTGTGAACTATTGATCTGCAGCTGTTTTAGTAACTTTTAAAAAGTCTAGAAGGCTTTTTCATTTTTTTCCTGGTGAAAGTGAAAAATACAGAAATGCATTTATTTTCAAAGGCACTGAGATTTTGCTAATGCAAGAAAGTACTTGCTGTAATAACCTTTAGCACCTCCAAACATTCTTCTTCTAGGACAGACATTTTAAAAGGAAATCAGGATCATATTTTGGGAAAAAAAATAACATGCAAATCTGACACCTATATTTTTCTTGTGCAAATGTATTGAGGAACCTTAAGAAAACACGCCTATACAAATACATTGTACATTTTACCGCCGAGAAAAGAAGAAAAGATTAAGATGAAATATAGATATTTTTCTTATTTCTCCTCAAAATATAGATTGTCGGTACACGTTAGAACCGGTTCTAACGAGTTATCACAATCTCTATTTTTGAGCAGTAATAATGAAATAAAGTTTACCTCTGTATACTCCAGTTTTACTATATAATCGTAGGGTTCAATGGTGTCAAAAATATATAGGCCTGTTTACGTGATGTGGTAACAAAATTTTGCCACACTATCTATAGACCCCGATTTTCACAGGGTCATGGACTTTGTAAGTTAAAAAGGACGACCAGCTAATTTTAGAATGTCGCCCGCATAAATGGGGATAATTTCAATAACATATGTCATTTTTTATTCCTTTTCAGAAGTGCTTCTGGATACTGACAGTTTATCCTTTTCATCATCCCAGTGCCAATCTTCTAATAATCCTTCAACGCTGAATGTTATGATAAAAGGTTCTTTTCACTTATCCTGTTTTGTAGTCTTTGTATAGACCATATTTAACGTCACTACAGCTGGTGATGAGGAAATGTACGGGGACCAAACTAGAAGTCATTACGAAAACGCGCCTATATAAATACATTGCCACCTTTATCGCCGAAAAAATGAAAATTTTATGATGAAAAATTACGATTTTTTTCTTATTTCTGCTCAAAATATAGATTGTAGGCACTCGTTAGAACCGCCTCATCGAGGCGGTTCTAACGAGTACCCACAATCTATATTTTAGAGCAGAAATAAGAAAAATAAGGTTTACCCCTGCAAACCCCAGTTTTACTATATAAAACTGGGGTTCGAGGGGGTCAAAATTATATAGGCGTGTTTGGTGATGTGAAGGCAATGATCAGGAATCGATACAATTAACCCACAGCTCCCATCAGAGACACCAAACGGAAACAAACAACATACCCCAATGGAAACATCAATAGCGGAAAGCCAAAAGGACAGTTATTTTCCCACAAAATGGCCAAATGGCTATCCAAGACAAAATAATATAAGCAATACAAACACTCAAAGACAAGCCATAACAAAAAATAAACCGCAATAGAAGAACCGCCTTTGAGCGGTCAGTGAAACGAATTCCACTGGGAGCTTATATCGATTTTATGTGGCCACAAAGTCTACTTGCTCATCATCATAGTGTAGTTTATATTTTATTGATTCCATTGAGGAATTTCGAACAAATGAGAGGGTCACGGATTAGGCCTAATTCACCTGTATGATCTAGAAAAACTTTCACACTACATATTTTTAAGTTCTGTGGTGTATTCCTTGCTTCCAGAGGATAAGCCATTGATAGAATATATTTCCTGTCACTGCAGCTGGTGTTAGAGGAATGTTTGGAATCATTTAACCTCTGGAATCATTGATTCCATGGTGGGATGGAATACATGAGGGTCGCTTATGAGGTCTGTCCGGTCGAAACTAGCTAAACTGGCCCAATAGTCTTGCAAAGTTCATATTTGTAAGTTCTGTGTTTTAGGCATTTCATAGAACGAACCCATTACGCAAACACGCCTATACAAATGCATTGCCACTTTTATCGCCGAAAAAATGAAGTTTTTGAGATGTAAAATTGTGATATTTTTCTTATTTCTGCTCAAAATATAGATTGTGGGCACTCATAACAACCGCCTCATCGAGGCGGTTCTAACGAATACCCACAATCTATATTTTAGAGCAGAAATAAGAAAAATAAGGTATACCCCCTGAAACCCCAGTTTTACCCATCGGAGTCTAACTGTTGGTTTTCTTTTGCTCCAGCATTTCAGTAGTTTCTTGTTGTCGAGTCCTCACCGTTGTCTCATCTCTGTGGTTCTTTGATTTTTAGTGTTCACGGAGATGTTGCACTGATGAGTTAGGAGGCCTTCATGCTGACTTAACAAATTATTTGTCTAAATCGCGACGGAAGTAAGGGCGAGGATTGTGGCCACGTAAAATCAATTTAAGCCCCCAGTGGAAATCATTCCACTGACCGTTCCAAGGCGGTTCTTCTGTGGCGGTTTATTTATGGTGTTGTCTGTTACTTACTGTGTGTATCACTTGTCTTTTTATTTTGGATGGCCATATGGCCATTTTGTGGGAAAGTAACTGTCCTTATGGCCTTCCTTTGTTTAGGTTTCCATTATGGTCTGGTCGCTTAATGTTTGTGTTTCTTTCCCTTTGGTGTCTTTGATTGGTGGAGTAAGTTAATTGTATCGATTCCTGATCTTTGTTTTACTTCTACTTTACTATATAAAAGTGGGGTTCAAGGGGGTCAAAATTATATAGTCGTGTTTTCGTGATGCTGAGACCACAGCTCTTGTTTGATTGAATGCTCTCACGAGACACAATGAGTGCAGCGTATTGTTGGCTTCTGGTCAACTACAAGGATGTATTAACCAAGATTATACTAAAATGATTTGGTAAATTAGTTAGTTCATTCACAAGGACATTTTGATTACAGTCAGTGTTTGCAACATGTCTTCAGCAGAGGGATCAATTTTTCGCCGCATTGACCATGTAGTGGAAGAGTAATATTAACAAATGCATTTAGTCAACACCCAAATAATAACATTCTGGGCCCGATGATTCAAAATAGAAGTGAAGGCAATGATCAAGAATCGATAATTAACCCAAAGATCCCATGCTTAACAATATGTGTTACCCCATCATGGTTTATGGACCCATCGAATCTGAGCTTGACGCCAGAGTAAATGATATCAGATTGAAATGCTAAAACCTTATACGTATCTGAGTAGCCTTCATGTCCAGCGCTGCTCAGTTCTATGACACCAGAAATCTGTCGGTTATAGACAGACAGAAAGAAACAAAGAAAGAATCAACTGCTATGTTATTATATATGTCCCAGACTTATAATGTTAAGCAAATATTGCTATTATTGGCGATAAGGTTGTTGTTATTGTTGTTGGTTGTAGTAGTGTTCTCTAAACCGATGATGATGATGATGATGATGATGATGATGATGATGATGATGATGATGATGATGATGATAACGACGCTATGCTGTTATAAGTTTTATTCAGGACAGGTGCTCTTTTTATGTATCTAGCTATTCATAAACTCATAAACGTTGACATTAAAGGAAGATCCATATTCCACAATCAAACCATCTCTGATAACGGTGTTACATTTATTCAACTGTATCTATCGACCTGAGACTAATTAACACTTTTACTTCGCCGATTATCAGAATCTTATCAGAAGCCCATCGGGGCTTGAAGGAATATGGGCTGCATGATACTTCCACGCAGAGCTAAATCCGACCCGCACACGAGTACTGGTAAACCGCTTAGAGGATCTAAGCCTGTCTTGGTAAAGCGGTGTGCGTCGGACCGTCCATGTTTATAAACCCTATTGGTTTCGTTGGGCGACAGGGCTTGAGGTGTCATTTCATCTCAACTTCGGGTAAAAGTCCCACAAAATTGGAATCAACGTCTCCAAAATAACCTTTACCGTTCTGACGAGGACGTTAAACCTCAAATCAAACGAACAAAAAAAAAAACAAACAAACAAATCAGACTGTTACCAACCTATATTTATTTGACTTTTAGATCCTGCAGTAGCCAAACAGGTATGCGCCCAACCAATTCTTGGATCATTTGTACACGACACTGCTGGATGCAAAAATGGTACATGGGAATCTGCTTGCGATACAGATAAATCAAGCATCAACGTCACTTATCATACAACCTCGTGCAGTCCTCTGGTGTATGTAGGATTTTCATGTAAGTTATATAGGCGACTACCTTGCAAATTAGCGACGCCGAGAAATGAACACATGATGTAGAATTTACAGGCGTGGGTATTCTATCCCGCCTAGAAAATAAGTTAACTGGAGTAAAATCCATAATGCGTGCTTGATTTGACAATACAGAAAGTGTTGGCTATGAAACGCAACGTCTGACAACCGGTCATGATTACGCAGTGATTTAGTGATTTCGTCCGACTGAATTCTAAAATTCTAAAAAATAAAAAAAATGTACACAATTGTGCCAGCGTTTTTTTTTATCTTACAGCTTCCTATCTATCTGCCTCTAAAATACAGTAATAAAATAAAAACTCTGTTTTATACTCACGGGTTTACATCAGTCTTTCTGTACGTCCGTCCTTCTGTCCGTCTGTATTACCAAATATTTCTTAAGAACCGTATCAAGTAGAACCATCTAACTTGGTACTATGCAATCATGAGGACTTGTATCAAGCAAGAGTCAACCGGAATGACCTACTTATTTGTTCATATGCTCATTCATTCTACTTTTCCCCTTTTCTAGACCGTGTTAAATATGTTTCGTCAAATATTTCTCAGGAACTGTAAAAGCTGGTAGCCTTAAACTTTATATACTGTGTAATGATGACGACTTATATCACTTCAGAGAAACAGTGTATTCTCAGCATTTTTGTTCACTTGTTGCTCAATTCTTCTTTCTCTACGTTGAATTTTGTCAAAGATTTCTCAGGAATTCTAGAAGCTAGAAATGCAGTGTAATAATGATGACTTTTATGGTTTAAGAGACAATATAAGTTGAAGCAATGATCAGGAATCGATACACTTATCCCACAGCTCCCATCAGAGACACCAAAGGGAAAGAAACACAAACATGAAACAACTAGGCACTATTGGAAACATCAATAGCGGGAAGCCAAAAGGACAGTTACTTTCCGTATAGCTTATTTGTTCATTTGTTGTTTCATTCTTCCCTCTCTCCGTATTGGCCAAAGTAGAATTTTTTGTCATACACATCGCAGGGATTATAAAAGCTATTAGCCTCTAGCCTGGTATCAAATTCAGTACTGGTGACTTTTATCTGGAGTTGCACAAGTGTCTTTATTTGTTTATTTCCTTCCCAATCTATATGCCGATTTTAAATAATACGTCAAACTTACAGCGTGTAGGAGACAATTGGCTTTGGTGGTGTATTTTGTCATTTGTTCTTTCTTTATCTCTACATTACCGGCGATCTTCTTTCTCTCCTAATCAAGACCAGTGTTAAATATTTTCGTCAAAGGTTTAGCGGGATCTGTAAAAGCGAGACGCCTCAAACATGGTATACTGTGCAATGATAATGGCATATCAAGTAACAGACGATATGTTTCCTCTTTTTACTTGATCTTACATTATAACTTCTTTCCATACAAGTCAATGTTAAAGTTTCGTCAAAGATTTCCCAGGAGGTAAAAACTTGGTATGCTATATAATAATGACTTGCATCGTGTAAGGGACAATGTAATTTCTCGGCATATTTGTTAATTTGTTCTTATTTCTTAGTTCCGGTGTTAAAACTTCATCACGTAGGTCTCATGAACTATCAAAGAAATAAGCCTCAACCTAGGTATGCTATGCAATAATTACGATGTAATAAATCGATGTCATGCTCAACTGATTTTTGCCAGAGTTATAGCCCTTTGTTAGGTTTAGCAATTTTATCAATAGCTCTTGTCTCCGCAACTCCTCCTACAGTTTTCAAGGGATTTTGTTAAGATTTTCTAGTAACTGTTCCCATGAAGATAAGCATATGTCATCGAGGTGATGCTCGACTGATTATTGCCAGAGTTTTGACCGTTTGTCAGTTTTAGACATTTCATCAACCGAAGTTCTTGTCTCCACAACTCCTTCTACAGTTTTCAAGGGATTTTAATGAAACTCCTATGACCTGAAGATGATCATATTACTTAGAGGTCAGGTTCGACTGATTTTACCTTGGCCCTTTGTCAGTTTTAGCCATTTTATCAACAGGACTGCAGCCTTTTGGAAACACATGCTTTTTGGTACTCATAGAAGTACCTCTCATTAGAAACACCTTGCTTCAACTAGTACCCACAATGTATGTTTTTGTGCGGAAATTAGATACAAAAATATGTGGATACCCTCTCTTATTTGGGTCTATGTTTGTGAGTTTGAGAGTAATATGCTTGAGTTTAAACAACGATAACATTAACAAAAATAACATTAATTCTTTGTTATTAATTTTTTGATCATTTCTAGCTTAATATCGGAATAAATTTGTCAAAAATATCTTGTTGATATGACACCCAATGTGTAATGGCGATGGTAAAAATAGAAAATATTTTGCGAAGTTCAAGGTACCAAAATAAAAATCAAAAATGAGTTCCTTTAAGAGCAATGAAAACATTCATAAGAAAGAAGATGGGTCATACTACGTAGTTTCGGCTAATAAAGCCTCATCAGTGACCCTGTAATGATCCGGCAAAGAAAGCCAGAGGAAACATACTGCAATTTTACGAATTTCGAATAGGCATTCGATTCAAAGACTGATATAAATCAAAGTGGGGTCCAAATAATTAAAAACCTGTCTAGAATATGAGTCTAAACCAATAATTTATTTCTGATTTCTCAGAATATTCACGCTGATCTCAAAGGACCAAAAGTAAAATATAAACTGCACTATGGTTGATGTACGGGGAGACGTTTATGAAAAAGCCTGGTTTATGAGTTGTTTGTCAAAACATTATTGCGCATTTAAATGTCATCAACCTGCCGTATAAGTTATGACATGTATTCCTCCCTAGACTTGTAAATCTAAAAACATCATCTTCATCAAAAGATTTAGATTAAATAGTACCGTTAGATAGCAGAAACAGCACTGTTGGATCGATTGTCTCTGAGCGTAGGCTGAGAAAAGGACCAAGTTTGTTTTGTTTAACCTTGAAATAACTGTACTGTATGCAAATAGTGTACACCCTGATTAGACGCTGGGTCTGAGCTGGGTCTACACGGTTTCGAAACCAAACACATCAGTCCAGACCAGATACTATAGATTACCCTCTTTACACAGCGCTTGATTATAAACCAGGTAAAGTACTCAGCTTAAGCGGTATGGGAACACCTTCATGGGAGGCAATTCCTGCAAAAGTATTTTTGTCTCCCATGTCAGTGGGGTCAACTCTTAAAGGAAAGAATTGCTCCTGAGGAGTAAAGTCTTTCCTTTAAGAGTAGACCCCTTTTTCAGTGGGACAGGGCTTATAGGAAAGCGAAATTGAAGTTCCAAAAGTTGTCTTCCTTTGAAAAATGGCGGGAAAATGTGTCGGGTGTTCCCATTCCCTTTAATAACTCTGTGTCGAATAACAAACAGTCGACCCAATAACTCTAAAAACTGTGCTTCGGAATCGTTTGAATTAAACGTTTTTACTGAAATCCTACAGAGAAAATTTTGTCAACCATTTGTCCAAAATAGAAATGCAAAACGACTACACTGCTAATGAAGACACGTTACCCTTTCTGTAATGTGTTCTGTTTCCTAAAAGAAGCCTTTAAAGCACCAATCCAATAATTGGATGTTCAAAGGCATACATTACGAAAACACGCCTATACAAATACATTGCCACCTTTATCACCCAAACAATGAAAAATTTAGGATGAAAAATTGTGCATTTTTTCTTATTTCTGCTCAAAATATAGATTGTGGGCACTCATTAGAACCGCCTCTTAGAGGCGGTTCTAACGAGTACCCACAATCTACATTTTAGAGCAGAAATAAGAAAAGTAAGGTATACCCCCCGGAAACCCCAGTTACTTACTGTGTGTATCACTTGTGTATTTTAATTTTGGATGGTCATATGGCCATTTTGTGGGAAAGTAACTGTCCTTATGGCCTTCCTTTGTTTAGGCTTCCATTATGGTCTGGTCGCTTAATGTTTGTATTTCTTTCCCTTTGGTGTCTTTTATGGGTGGAGTAAGTTAATTGTATCAATTCCTGATCTTTGTTTTACTTCTACTTTTACTATATAAAAGTGGGGTTCAAAGGGGTCAAAATTATATAGGCGTGTTTTCGTGATGTAACAAAGTAAACACTTGCGTTTTTGGTAAAACGTTGCAAACGTGACGATAAAGTCATATGGAATATACAATACAATAGCATCTTATTGTTTATATTGTGTCATGTCTTCGTACATTTCAGCTGAAGGATTCATGTACTGCGCCCTAGCGACAAACAGCTCAAACACGTATTACCAAATATTATACAACCCGGGTGCGGTATCAGGAACTGACACAAGGCAGTTTTCATGTTTGGTGAGGTGATACTAAAATTATCAGATATGTTGTGTTTTGCCTTTATCTGCATACAAGATGCGATTATATACTTTTTATTATTTCACTATTATATTTCAGTTTCAGAGTGAATGACCACAGTAGTGATAATAATGATAATAATAATAATATTATTATTTCAACATATTTTGCATGAGTGCCAGAGTAACATATGATCCTCATTGTAAGAATTATATGAGTATGTATGCCTATATCAATCACATTTTTCTAATATTTTACTAGTGCTAGTATAGGATGTGCCTAATCTATTACTATTTCCTTACAAGAAAATTAACACACAATGTTGATTGCACGACCGGAAACTGAAGTCCGCCGATGGAAGTCCGAGTTTTAATGTGTGCACTATGCGAATCCGTCCGTCCGTCGTTCTGTGGTCATTCAGTGAAAAAGCCAACAAGCCATTTTGGAATAGTTTAATTATTTTTCGCAGACAGGTTGAGATTTATATGTACTATACCAAGGGCTTGACAGTCTTTTTATTTGAGGCTTAGCCGAGGCACAAAATGTGACAACATGTATTCCGCGCATTTCTCCAGCATCTCAGTGGTTTCTTTCTGTCAAGTCCTCACCGTTGTTTCACCACGTAAAATCCCAATAAATCACCCCGCGACCCTCCGCAGTAAAGTTTCTTTCAAAGACGGCTTCAGGGCGCTTCTTCAGTTATGGTTTATTTTTGTTACTGTTCGTCTTTGCGTGTATGCATTGCTAATATTTTATTTTAATTTTGGATAGCCGTTTTCGACATTTTGCGGGAAAAAACAGTCTTTATATCTTTCCGTTTGTGATGTTTCATAACGGTGAAGTTGCTTAATGTTTGTGTTTCTTTCTCGTTGGTGCCTCGGTAAATAAAGTATTTACTTACTTACTTACTTACTTACTTACTTACTTGGTTAATTTGATCGGTTCCAGAACATTGCCTTCACTTACTTACTTACTTACTTACTTACTTACTTGGTTAATTTGATCGGTTCCTGATCATTGCCTTCACTTCAGTTTTACATGTTAGCATGATAATCAACAAGAAGTTTTTCAAACTGGGAATTCCATATCGTATGACCATGTTATCTTGAAAATAAAAAAGTGGATTACAAATGGACTGGACATAACTGTTAGATAGTGGTATATACACTAATCATGTTATGTTACAGAGTATTACAGTGACAGACACTGGAAATGATGGCACCACTACTGTGTCAATAGCACAAAGAACGTGCGACGATCGAACTAGTGCCTCGGTAACATCAATCACTTTAACATCTGATGGTGAGGACTATATCATTTTATTTTCAACATATCTCTTGGGAAGTTTGTTTGTTTGATTTGAGGTTTAACATCCCCGTCAACACTATATATGTTATTTTGGAGACGTTGCTTCCAATTTTGTGGGATTTTTACCCGATACTGTGATGAAATGACATCTCAAGCCTTGTCGCCCAATAAAACCAATAGGGTTTATAAGCATGTACGGTTCGACTCCCATCGCTTTGCCTGGGCAGGCTTAGATCATCTAAGCGGTTTACCAGTACTCATGTGCGGTGGGTTTCAGCTCTGCGTGGAAGCACCATGCAGCCCATCTATTTCTTCAAGCCCCTATGGGCGGGAGCCGATCTCTAGAGAAGTATTCGACTTATACATTTGAAATAGAAAGGAATGGTGAATGCATTATTTCGCCAGAAATCATATTCAATCTTCAATCAAAGGTAAAGTTTGGTCGGAAAGAAATCCAGCAGGGTACGATGGCCTTATAATTGGACATTTAGACAGCTAATAGCATGCAATATAAGCATAATAAGCGTAAATAAGCATGCAAAAGGCATTAAAGTGAACACAATCACACAGTTCTAGGGGTATTATTGGATTCAACATACACTATATCAGATAAATTGACCAGTGTCAAATTAAAATGAAACAATATAAACGATGCCCAATAAGTGATTTTTGAAGTCCTTTTCACAATCAGCAGATTTTTCAGGTCTTAGTAAATGTTGTTTAATGGATAAAACCCTTTCATTACAGTAGATAAGCAAATAAAAATAGTATATGTAAAATTACAATGAAACAAATCTGAACACAAGCGAGCCGCTTGTATGAAAAATTTCTCTAAATGTTAGTCTATGTTGCAGGACATATTGTCCTTCAATCTTAAATATTTGCATGCAGTTAATTTTGACTTTCCAAGAGAAATCGTCTGACAAGTGTAGTATAGTTTAGCAATTTGGAATGTTGCGTTCAATAAGCCAAGTATCAATCACAGAGTAATGAAGGTGAAAAAAACTTTCAAGCATTTCTAATGGTTACTTTTCTTATTCATTTCAGTACTGTGTCGTAAGTATAATTTTCTATTTTCTACGTTCTAGAAAACGGTAATCCTTTGAAGAAAGAAAAGAAAACTATGAAGTATACACAATTTTTCAGGCCAGCTATCGTCGGCCAGTTAGGCCTTGTCAGTGAGCCCGTCATGACAAAACCTGTTTTATGAAATATGTGGACAAGTTTTGTTTGTTAGTTTGTATTGGAGTTTAACGGCCCAGTCTACACTATTTAGGTCATTTTTGAGCCGGTCAGTTTACCTATCAACACTTTCCTGGGCAGGCTTATACATAAGCGGTTAACCAGTACAGTGCACATTCTTTTGCCAGAAACTGACAACTGCCCTTCTTGAATCAGCGGAAGGGAGAGAATGACCGTAGAAAAGATTTCATGATCAATATCCACGAAAGAATGTTGCCGACCCCGGCGGGAGTCGAACCCGCGTCCTCCTGATCACCAGTCAGACGCGCATCCGACTGAGCCACTGAGGCCGGCATGCGGACAAGAAACATGCTAATCAGCGTATTAATCTGCAATGGGTTATCAGCACTATTGTGTTCGTTTCTTGGCCAGTACAATACATCTAGATTCTGTATCTAAATTAATTGTCTTTTGCGAGTCTGTCTGGCTGAGCTTACCTTGTCGCAAACCCAAAAGGCAAGTATTCTGAATTTCAGTTCTTATGTATTACAGCGTGATGTGACTATTACGAAAACACGCCAATACAAATGCATTGCAAACTTTATCGCCGAAAAAGGAAAAATTTTAAGATGAAAAATTGTGATATTTTTCTTATTTATGCTCGTGGGTACTCGTAAGAACCGCCTCGATCTTTTTCTTATTGTTGCTCAAAATATAGACTGTGGGTACTCGTTAGAACCGCCTCGATCTCAGAATATAGACTGTGGGTACTCGTTAGAACCGCCTCATCGAGGCGGTACTACCGAGTACCCACAATCTATATAAAAGTGGGGGGTGGGGGGCAGACTAATATAGGTTTGTTTTCTTGACGGTTCTTAATTATTATGTATTACACCGTGACGTAATTTACGTCAGTTTGATATTGCTTATCGCATGTCTTATAGTCAGCACTTTAAAACATTTTCAGCGTTTTGCTTTAAAAATGGAATGTCAAACTGTTGTAGTTAAAAGCGAATGGATACACCTTCAGAGCTTTCCGCGATTCTGCAAAGTCATGTACCGTTGCGAATTTAACTGCTTACTTGTACACCCAGCCGCTTAAAACTTTATTGGATATCGTAAATATATTATCACGATAACACATCCGTGTGACATGTCCTATGTTTGGCTGGGTCTTTCTTAATGAGACCAACTTCTTAGATCTAGTACTAAACGATTTAATTAATATATAATATATAGAATAACAAAACTACTTTAATACGGCTTTCACTTTCAGTACTAAACCATTCCAGCTGTAGATACAGACTGAGCTCTAAGTGGGCGAGAACTTTAACATATATCATTTGATAAAAAGGGTGTGTTTTCTGGTGAGATATGCCTAATTGAAATAAATGTCTTTTATCTTTCTAAGATGATTGTAAACAGTCAGTGATATTATCTTAGAATTGAATCATAAAAATTTCTTCAAGCATGCATTATAAAGATAAGGCATGGTGTTTGTTTCTGATACATGGAAATAATAATCCACTAATCTTATGAATGAAATTCCAGCGTGAGAATAACCTTCAGTTTACGAAAACTGTATTTCTATACTGCACATAATTGTTTAGGCATCATGAGAGAATAGTGAAAACAGTGTATTCCTTATGAAGCATTTTAGCACTTAACGCGACTACTTCGTTCAAGCTTATGTGAATGCAATCCTTATATGAATACATGCTAAAACACACATTTTAAACAAAGAATATGCAAACATTGTGTCTATTCTATAAACAAGCTATATACAGTTTTCCCGAGTTTGTATGCCTTATGTGACATAGTCCTTGAATCGCGCTGGTATTCGTACGACTCTCCCAGATCGAGTTACATACGGCTTTGTCTCCTGAGTATCTCCCTGTGGTTCTTCCGATTGTCTGCTATCATCGATGTGCTCTTCTCTTCGGTCGTTGTCGCCATAATCCATATCGAAATCAATCTTATTTTCATGCGTTTTCATGAAATGTTTCCGATTTCTCCTATACTGTCCCCTCTTTGTTTGAACATGATACGTTCGTGGTGTAGTTGCATTTTGAACAACTACGCCTGGTTCCAACCACTTGCCATGGCAACACTGAAATTGTTGATGGAACCATGGGTTCCTTCGGATTCGAACTTCTATGTTCATTGCATATCCGCATTTTGAAATGAAGTCCCGTATTTCAGCGTTCATTCCTACCCAAAACACGATGTCATTGGCTACGTTGCACTTTTTCTCTATTCCGAAGTGTGACTCGTGCAAAATTATTTCTTTCCTTAACTCGCGTGGAATAACAATGTGAGTTCCTTTCAGAATCAAGCCATCATGTTCTGACAGTTCCTGTCTATGTTTCCAGTATTCCCTACCCTTAAAAGGTATCCTGAGATCAGGCCAACCTTCTTTGATCATTTTACTGACAGTTGTCAAAGTATTGTCATTTTTTGTAACATTTCCGATTTGTTTCAATTTCTCATCAGAATACGGTAAATTGCTTACCAGTAAATGCACATGACATTTCAATGCATCTTCGAGTTCTTTATCGACTGTTTCATTGATATATGCCCTTGAAAGCATGTCTGGTACGTGCATTTTGTGCAATTGTACTTCTGTAAGCGTAGAAGCATCCTTCGAAGTCTCGGAGGACTACTGGCTAACGTTTTTTTTGACAATCGATTCGATCAGCTTGTGATCACATTCGACTGATACATTTTTCCCGTATGTATATTGATGGAAACGTTCCATTCCAAAGAGTACGGCGAGTAGCTCTTTCTCAATTTGCGCATATCTGGTCTCTGCATCTGTCATTGACCTCATATACAACTGGTTTGCTATCTGGTAACAAAACTGCTCCAAGTCCTGACTTACTTGCGTTACAACTAATTGTCACCGGTTTAGTGACGTCAATATACTTCAGAACTGGATCACTGGTCAAAATGTCCTTGACTTTCTTGAACGCAATTTCTTGTTCTGAATTCCATTCAAATTCTGCATCCTGCCTCAGCAATATTCTGATTGGTTCAGTTATCTGTGGCATATCTGGCACAAATTTTGCTAAATAATTGACAGTACCCAAAAGTCGCATGACTCCTTTTTTGTCAGTTGGTGCAGGCATCTCAATGATAGCCTTAATTATAGCCCCGCTTTGAAAAAGTGGGGGCTATATTGGATTTGGCGTGTCCGGAATTCCGTCTGTCTGTCTGTCTGTCTGTCTTTCTGTCTGTCTGATGTCTGTCTTTAATATTTGATAGTGGGTACCTTGTTACCGCAACTCCTCTTACAGTTCTAGGTCAATCCTTTTGAAACTTTACAGGTGTTTTCATATAGGTCTGAAAATGTGCATATATTCTTTTTTCATTATCCTTAAATAATTTTTTTCACTTATTTCACCTTTTTTAACTTAGACAATATTTGAGATCTACTAATGTTAAAATGTATAGGGAGTTGCTACCTTGTTACCGCAACTCCTCTTACAGTTCTAGGTCAATCCTTTTGAAACTTTACAGGTGTTTTCATATAGGTCTGAAGATGTGCATATTCTTTTTTCATTATCCTTAAATAATTTTTTTCACTTATTTCACCTTTTTTAACTTAGACAATTTTTGAGATCTACTAATGTTAAAATGTATAGGGAGTAGCTACCTTATTACCGCAACTCCTCTTACAGTTCTAGGTCAATCCTTTTGAAACTTTACAGGTGTTCATATAGGTCTGAAGATGTGCATATTCTTTTTTCATTATCCTTAAATATTTTTTTTCACTTATTTCACCTTTTTTAACTTAGACAATTTTTGAGATCTACTAATGTTAAAATGTATAGGGAGTAGCTACCTTGTGACCACAACTCCTCTTACAGTTCTAGGTCAATCCTTTTGAAACTTTACAGGTGTTTTCATATAGGTCTGAAGATGTGCATATTCTTTTTTCATTATCCTTAAATAATTTTTTTTACTTATTTCACCTTTTTTAACTTAGACAACTTTTGAGATCTACTAATGTTAAAATGTATAGGGAGTTGCTACCTTGTTACCGCAACTCCTCTTACAGTTCTAGGTCAATCCTTTTGAAACTTTACAGGTGTTCATATAGGTCTGAAGACGTGCATATTCTTTTTTCATTATCCTTAAATAATTTTTTTCACTTATTTCACCTTTTTTAACTTAGACAATTTTTTAGATCTACTAATGTTAAAATGTATAGGGAGTAGCTACCTTGTGACCACAACTCCTCTTACAGTTCTAGGTCAATCCTTTTGAAACTTAACATGTGTTTTCATATAGGTCTGAAGATGTGCATTTGCTTTTTTCATTACCCAAAACTTATTTTTTAACTTAGACTGTTTTTCAGATCTAATAACGCGAAAAGTCTATAAGGCGTAGGTACCTTGTTAGGGATTTAACCCTCTCACAAGTCTTTACCTTTAATTCATGAGTCTTTCTCCTCTGACAGGGCTATAGCGGGGCTATAGTCAGATCCTCTGACAGTTCTAGTTTTGCTTCTGTCAGGTTTTACACCCTCCTGTGTTAATACATGTCCAAAATATGTTACTGAACTTGCAGCTATGATACATTTGTCCTTATTCAATGTTAATCCAATGACTTCGCAACGTTTCAGGGCTAGTTTTAAGCGTTGGTCATGTTCTTCTTTTGATCTGCCCCATATCAAAATATCACCAATGTCAGTTTCGACACCTTCGAGGTCTTCAATTAACTGGGATATCCTTTTTGATACACTTCCTGGGCACTCTTTATTCCAAACGGTGTCCTTAAATAGCAGTGTCTTCCATATGGGGTATTGAATGTAGTTAGTAACTGGCTCTCGGGGTCCAATTTTAACTGCCTATACGAACTGTTTCCATCCAGTTTTGAAAATACGTTCGCTACAGACATTCTACTAGTTATTTCCTCTATCGTGGGTAACTGAAAATGTTCCCGTTTTATAGCAGCGTTCATATTTCTCGGATCGAGACAAATGCTTAATTTTATGTTAGGTTTTTCCACTATAACCTTGGAATTTACCCAGTCCGTAGGCTCATCCACTGGTCGGATTACACCATCCTTTACCATGTCTTGCAGAGCTTTTTTCACCCTTTTACGTAATGCAACAGTTTTTTTCCTAGGCGGGTTGACCACTGATGTGACTGTAGAATCGATCATTATTTTCTGCAGGGTTTCTCTAGACAACCTAAACCAAAGAATACTCTAGGATGTTCTCGTATTAGTTTATCTAGTCCATTGGTATTGACTGCTTATACCACATTTTAGTCCAAAGTCCCGTGATGCATTAAAGCCCAGTAAAGACGTTTGTCTTGAATCTGTAACGTAGAACTCCAGCTTGTGTCCCATACAGTTTAGCGTAGTTTTCCCAAGAACTTTGAGACGATCTCCCGTATAACGGGTGAGACGCGACGTTGACTTTTCCAACACACAATGTGGTGGCTTAACTTTTCTGAACTGTCTATCCGCTATGATATTGAACTGCGATCCTGTATCGATTTTAATTTTCACTTGCATTCCATTTACACCCACCGTAACGAAATACTCATTATCACTTATTTCCGTTTCGTTTTGACACTTTTCATTTATAGATCCAACAAAAAGATTTTCTGAATCACCTTCCGACCAATTGTCCTCCAGATTATGCACAATTTTCTTCAATTTAGACTTCTGTGTTACAGAAGGCCAAGACAAGCTTCCTACGTTAAATCGGTTACCTAAACTTCATAAAAGACCATACAAAGCATGGTTTTATTGCAAATTCAAGTTCTTGTACCACCACTGAACTCTCACAATTATTAACTTCATGTTTTACTGCCACAAAAGCATGTAATAAAATATTGCGACAAAGTATTCGAAAGATCAGGTAGAAATCTGTTTTGGTCTATAAAAATTCTAATGAAGTTTTAAATAAATTGAAAACCAAGCGTTTTCGTGCTTCAAGTCTGTCTACTTATGATTTTTCTACCCTTTACACTATACTTCCTCATACTCTTATAAACGAAATCTTATTGATTTAATTGAATGGACATTTCATAGAGAAGACTCCCTCTATCTTGCATATTATGTAAGAAATGCGTTTTTCACTTCTGAAGAGCATAAAAGTACTAATTGCGACCACTTGTGGCTGATCTGTTTTTGTTTTGTTATGAGAGAGACCTCATGATGTTCCTTTCTGCTGATAACAAAATAGAAGTGGAAGCAATGACCAGGAATCGATACAATCAACCCACAACTCCCATCAGAGACACCAAAGGGAAAGACACACAAACATGAAACAACATACCCTAATGGAAACACCAACAGCGGAAAGCCAAAAGGACGGTTACTTTCCCACAAAATGGCCAATAGGCTATCCAAAATAATATAACACAAGCGACACAAACTCCCAAAGACAAACCATAACAAAAATAATAATATTATAAACCGCGACAGAAGAACCGGCTTGGAACGGTCAGCGGAAACGAACCCCACCGGGGTCTGAAATCATTGAAGCTTTTAGCTCTACTTCTAGATATTTGGATGACTTATTAAATATTGATAATACCTATCTCGATGGTTTGATCAGTCAAATTTACCCCTCAGAACTTCAGTTAAATAAAGCAAGTTCTTCTGATACCGAGGCTCCGTTTTTGGATTTTCACCTATCTATTGTGGATGGGTTTGTTTCTTGCAAAATTTATGATAAACGCGATGATTTTGATTTTGAGATTGTAAACTTTCCTTTTTTGGATGGTGATGTTCCACGTGCGCCATCCTATGGCGTTTATATTTCACAATTAATTCGATTTACCAGAGTGTGTAGTCGTGGTTATTTTAGACTTCAACACTCGTAATAAATTGTCAATGGCTAAACTTCTTAATCAGGGTTATCAGTACCAATAGCTACGCAAAGCCTTTTCAAAATTTTATAGACGTCATTCTGATTTAATTTCAAAACTCAATACTGGACTTAAATCTCTTCTTCAACAAGATCTATCGGAACCCGAATTTTATGGTGCCTTAGTTTATAAATTTAGAAAAGTTTATAACAGCAATGACTTCAGCACCAAATTTAGTAAAATCAGTCTTCGCTATAAAAAGATTGGGTACAACATAAATGTTATACGACAGACTACATGCATGGTAGATAACCCAATCACGGTTGACAACTTTGCTTCCCTCTTTAATTGCACGCCGGTGGATCAGGCCTCCGATTCTATGACGGTTCCAACGTAAAGGCTTATGTTGGTTGGTACCTGATGCTCTGTCTCTGATCGGGCCAATTGGAGTCTAACTGTTGGTTTTCTTTTGCTCCAGCATTTCTCTCGTTTCTTGTTGTCGAGTCCTCACCGTTGTTTCATCTCTGTGGTTGTTTGATTTTTGTGTTCCCGGAGATGTTGTACTGATGAGTTAGGAGGCCTTCATGCGGACTGAACAAATTATTTGTCTTAATCGCGACGGAAGTAAGGGCGAGGATTGTGGCCACGTAAAATCGATTTAAACCCCGCCCCCAGTGGAATTCGTTTCCGCTGACCGTTCCAATTCGGTTCTTCTGTCGCGGTTTATTTTTGTTATGGTTTGTCTTTGGGTGTTTGTGTCGGTTATGTTATTTCATTTTGGATAACCTTTTGGCCATTTTGTGGGAAAGTAACTGTCCTTTTGGCTTTCCGCTGTTGGTGTTTCCGTTGGGGTCTGTTGATTCATGTTTGTGTTTCTTTCCCTAGGTATCTCTGATGGGAGCTATGGGTTAATTGTATCGATTCCTGGTCATTGCCTATACTTCTTTTTTACAAAATTTAGCAGAATCATGAGGCATTTGACACTTATAACATAATTTTCCAGAAGCCGGATACTTTCTTCTTTCATGCATAAGTCCGCATTTGCCACATTGGACTTTTGTTATCCGAATATTCTTTGGGTCTTGCACCTCCCACGACTCCTTTTGACTTCCGTTTACTTTTCATGTACTGCACAGCATTTTCCTGATCCTCGTTCATTTTTTTGGATCTGCCTTTTTGATTCCTCATCCGCTCTACATATTAAAATCGCCTTTGACTTTTTCTGAGTTTGTGCCACAAACAATTCTGTTCCTGATTAAATCATTTTTGATGTCGCCAAATTCACATTCCCGTGCAATATTTTTCAAATCCGTCACAAACTGATCTATGAGTTCTGTACTACCTTGTACCCTGGTGTTAAATTTGTGTCTCTCCACTCTGATATTCAGAAGTGGAGTTAATTTGTCATTTTCTGCTTCTTGTAACACAAATGTATTGTAAATTTCCCGACCGCCTTTGCCAATAATATACAGCAATGCTTTGCACTGTTCTTTTTCACTATTATCCGCCATTACAACGTCTAAATACAGTTGCACAGTTTGTTCACACATTTTCCATATTTCTGCAATATTTCCAGAAGTGGAAATGTCCATTTCCGTAGGCTAGTGTAATTATAAGTCACCGCAAAAATAATCCAGTCTGCAATACTTCTGACACCATGTCCTATGTTTGGCTGGGTCTTTCTTAATGAGACCAACTTCTTAGATCTTGTACTAAACAATTTAATTAATATATATTATATAGAATAACAAAGCTACTTTAATACGGCTTTCATTTTCAGTACTAAACCATTCCAGCTGCAGATACAGACTGTGATCTAACTGGGCGAGAACTTTAACATATATCATTTGATAATAAGGGTGTGTTTTTTCTGGTGAGATATACCTAATTGAAATAAATGTATTTTATCATTACAATCTTCCATTGAGCACCAATAACCTATATCTTAGACCAGAGATAAGAAAAAGACTGTTTACCCCTGAACAGCAGCTTTGCCTATATAAAGAAAGGTTCACGAGGTGGGGTGGGGTGTTCAATCCACAAACATGTTAACGTGATGTTATTTGCTCCTAAATTGAAAATCTTTTAAAAGTGGGACCGCATTGATAAAGTAGACAAAAATGAGTGTTGTCTCCACAGAAAGCGAACTTATGCTGAGTACCGATGGAAAGGTGACAAATAAATCATTCACATTGCATGCGAATCCCATCAATGAATAGTATATATTAGTGAAATTCGATTGTGAGCAGCCCCCGCCCATCGGGGCTTGGAGAAATAGATTGGGCTGCACGATGCTTCCACGCAGCGCTGATACCGAACTCACATGAGTACTGGTAATCCGCTTGGAACGTCTAAGTCCAGGAAAATTGTTGCGAGTCGGCCCGTCAATGCTTATAAACCATATTGGTTGCATTGGGCGGCAGGAATTGAGATGTAATTTCATCTCAATATCGGGTAAAAGTCCCACGTAATTGGAAGCAACGTCTCCAAAAAGACCTAAATAGTGCTGACGGGGACGTTAAACCTCAAACCAAACAAAATCGATTATGAGCAGATTATATGTCCTAATCTCGACAGAACCAAGGGCGAGGATTGTGGCGACATAAAATTGATTGATTTACGCCCCTAACTAAAAATATCACTGACCGTTCCAAGGTGGTCCTTTTGTTCTGTCTTTTCATTGTTAAAGTTTGTCTGTCTCATGTCGGGCCCACCGGAGTTCAACTGTTGGTTTTCTTTTGCTTTAGCATTTCAGTTATTCCACGCTGTCGAGTCCTTATCGTTGTTTCATCTATGAATTCGTTTGATTTTTGTGTTCTCGAAGATGTTGCACTAATATCGATTTTTTATCTTTTTTTGTCGCGTTTTTCGGTGATTTCTTAACTTTTTATTTTTGATCAACACATCTAGCAAGAAAGTTGTAGAGGAGAAGCTCCGCCAACTTCCCAAAAAGGTTTGATTTGTGTGTTCACGGAGATGTTGCACTGATGAGTAAGGAGGCATTCATGCGGGCTGAACAAAACATTTGTCAAAATCGCGATTGAAGTACGAGCGAGGATTGTGGCCATGTACAATCGATTTAAGCTCCCCAGTGGATTTCGTTTCACTGACCGTTCCAATGCGGATCTACTGCCGCGGTTTATTTTTGTTATGGCTTATTTGTCTTTTCAGGTGAGACATGTATCTTAGCGGATTTGGTTACCACGTTTTGTTATATTTTCAATATTGCAAGACTCGCTACTTTGAACATTTCCTTCCTGATGCCTGGGACTTCCGTGAAGCTTTGGTCTATTAGCTGATGTTGGCTCGGTGGGGGACGCCTATCTGGATCGGGCGTCTCTTGCCTGATGCCTCCAGCTGACATGTCTCATGGGCTACGTCGGTCGGTATGTGCTCGGAGGGGGATGTGCTGTGTTTGACGGGTCCTGTCAATCATCCGTTTCGGTTTCAAAACTTTGGGGTTTAGATACACTGATGGAGATTCAATATCAGAAAGGCCTCTGTGTCACTAAATTTGGTATAGTTACACCTTAATTGCAACCACTGGGTCGGTATCTCTGCTGGTGGATGATTCGTTCACCCCGAGGGTATCAAGTCCCGCCTTGATGGTGTGGTTGTCGATTTGTCGTCTGTTCAGTGCTTGACTGATGGAAAATTGTGAGGGCCAATCAAATATCCTGCCAGGGTCGTACTTGATTCGCCGTCTTCTGGGTCTTCCGGGATATCCGGAAGGCTCCCGATAAATCAATTGACTTTGAGCGGGACATATAGAGCGACTTCGCCTGGAACTCAGGTAGCTACATTAAACTAACCAAAAATATGTTGGTTTGTTTGTTTGTTTGTTTGATTATTTGAGGTTTAACGTCCCCGTCAACACAGTATAGGTCATTTTGGAGACGTTGCTTCTAATTTTGTGGGACTTTTACCCGACATTGAGATGAAATGACATCTCAAGCCCTTTCGTCCAATGAAACCAATAGGGTTTATATGCATGGACGGTCCGCCTCGCCACGCGGTTCCTGGTCAGGCTCAGATCCTCTAGCCGAACACCTACGGTAGCTACAAAAGTGACGTCATCGGTCTTCCATTCTGGGGTTGAGTTCCTATGGTACTGAAGAGAGTTCAATATGGCTGTCGTGGCTGAAACGCATGACCTGCGAATGTACAAGTCACAAATGTCTCTTCAAGGTGTTTTGAAATGAGAAACATTACTCTTTTTATGTTTCGATGATAACAGAATGTATAAATATGAATGGGTTAATATACTGGGGTTTAGTCACTATTTCTTTTTTTAGGGCAGGTCTCGTTCTTAGCCGGAAATGTCGTTTTCATGGTAACTAAATAACTGTCAAAAAGCTGCAAAAGGCTTTTTGTTGATACATATATGATGCTTTTGTTTAAACGAAGGTCCTATGACCTACTTATAGTTATGCTCTCATGGCAGTCTACTAAAGTAGCAACCGTAGGTGTTCCTCTGATAATGCTGGTACGCGTGTCATTGGTAGCTACCCGAGTACCTACGTTAGTTCGAATCGAAGTCGACCCTAAATATAATTACGCATTGTACTTACATTTGCAAAACATGCCTGCGAAGTAATTTGGGCCGAAACAGTTTATAGTGAATATAGCAATTATAAAAGCTGATGGTTTATTTTAAAATCGAGAAAATTGCAGATGTATATCTTTTTTGATGATTCCCTTTGTGCATTTGAATTTATGGTGTCGAGATTGTTCTCAACATTGTCAAAATTTAATGCATTTAGCGACTCTTCTGTTCATGCCCGTCATATTGAATCACGTGATCCTCCCATTCACCCCTCCTTTTTAAAAGCAGATTTGGAAGAGCATTCCGAACAATCTTCGGCGCCACTTGATTTAAAATTCTCCACTTCAGAAGATTCTTGAGGTCGAATCAAGCACGACCCTGCAGGTTTACAAAGGGCACATTCGGGAGTGAAACAAAAAGTCGCAATTACTGGTGTCGTTTGTTTTAGTATTTGGACAACACAGACACAATGCTTAGGATCTGTTTTGTCTCTACAACGGGTTTGCTGACTAAAGTAGAAGTGGAGGCAATGATCAGGAATCGATACAATTAACCCACAGCTCCAATCAGAGACACGAAGGGAAAGAAACATTAACATGAAACAACAGACCCTGATGGAAACATGAATAGCGGATGGACCCGACCACAGACAGAGCATCAGGCACCAACCAACACAGGCCGTTACGTTGGAACCGTCATAGAATCTGAGGCCTGACCCACCGGCGTGCAATTAAAGAGGGAAGCAAAGCTGTCAACCGCGACCGGGCTAACCACCACGCACGCAGCCCGTCGCACAACACCATGCTGCACCCAATCTTTTTATATCGAATACCAAGTTTTTTCATATATAACACCATTTTTTTCATAGTTTTTGACTGTCTACACCCAAATGATTTATACAACGTCCCTTCAGTTGGATGCTTCGTTGGGTGCAAGGGATTTATCCATATATAGACATCGTTTCCACTAGGCTAGTCATTTATTTACATTTCGATAGTGTGAATGACAGAACTGGACTTTATTCTTATTGAAAAAATCGAAAATTGTATAAAGCCTATCTGATAAGAGCAAAATGTGTACCATTTAAGAGGTTGAGTCCTTAACGAGAAGTTGGCGGAGATTCTCCTCCATAACTTTCTCGCTGGATGTATTGATCAAAAATTCAAAAGTAAAAACGTTATCGCCGAAAAACGCGGCAAAAAAGATAAAATTCGATATTAATGAATTTATGGGTCTTTATGCGGACTGAACAAATTCTTTGTCTTAACAGCAACAGAACCAAGGGCGAGGATTGTGGCGAAGAAAAATGATATAAGCCCTAGCCCACCCTCACCTTAACAAAATGTTACTGACCGTTCAAAGGCGGCTCTTTTTATGGTTATAGTTTGTCTTTGCATGTATGTTCTGCTAATATCGTTTTAACTCACCTGAGCCGAAGCCTCCGCTGGGGCTATTGTGATCACTCACCGTCCGTCGTCGTCGTCGGTCCGTTCAGTTTCTTTAAACGACTTCTCCTCCTTAACCACTGAACAGATTCTAACCGTACCCAAACTTGGCAGAAAATGATTTTTGGGTGGTTCTCTTTCAAAGTTGTTCAAGAATTCTATCTCATACAGAACTCTGTTTGCCATTGTAACAAGTAGGAGAAATTAACAAAAAAAAGCTTGACCGAAACCAGAAGGCCCAGTTCTTCGATATTTGGAATATCGTGCCAGCTAACTTACCTCTACCAAAGTTGTTCAAATTATAGCACTGGGATAAAAATGGTCCGCCCGTGGGGCCGACTTGTTTTACGTAGACCTATATAGAGAAAACATATAAAAATCATTTTGTCTGAAACCAGAAGGTTCGTGTCTTTGATATTTGGAATGTAGTTTCATCCAATGAACATCTGCCAAAGTTGCTCAAGTTATAGCCCTGGGGTCAAAAACGTCCCCGCCCTGGGGCCGACTCCTTTTACTTAGACCCATTAAAAGTAAACATTTAAAGATCTTCGCGACGGGAACCAGAAGGCCCAAGTCTTTGATTTTTGGTATGTAGCTTCACTTAATGGACCTCTACCAATGATTTCAAATTATAGCCCTTGGATGAAAAATGGCTCCGCCCTTTGACTGACTTGTTTTACATAGAACCATATAGGGTGAACCTTTAAAAATCTTCTTGTCTGAAACCAGAAGGCACAGGTCTTTGATATTTGGTATGTAGTTTCACCTATTGGACTTCTACCAAAGATGTTAAAATTATAGCTCTGGGTCAAAAATGGTTCCGCCATGGGGCCAACTTGTTTCACATAGGCCCATATAAGGAAAAACCTTTAAAGATCTTCTTGTCTGAAACCAGACGCCCAGGTCTTTGACGTTTGGCATGTAGCTTCATTTAATAGACCTATACCAAAGTTGATCAAATTATAGCCTTGGAGTCAAAAAAAACCAGTCCAGGGCTGACATGTTTTACATAGACCATATAGGGCAAACCTTTAAAATCTTCTTGTCTCAAACCAGAAGGCCCAGGTCTTTAATATTTGCTATGTAACGTCACCTAATTGACCTCTACCAAAATTGTTCAAATTATAAACCTAGGGTCAAAAACGGCTCCACTCCGGGCCAACTATAGAGAGAACGTTTAAAGATCTTCTTGTGTTAAACAGAAGGCCCAGATCTTTGATATTTGGTAAATTGCTTTGTCTAGTGAACCTCGTTCAACGTTGTTCAAATGTAAGCCCCTAGGGCCAAAAATGGACCTGTCCTGGGGTCGCCATGTGTTATGGGGCCAAAAATGGACCTGCCCTTGGACACACTTGTTTTACCCAGACTTAAACAGGAAAACCTTGATTTTCGATACATAACTGTTTCCAGTGTACCCTAGATGTTACAATTATAGCCCCGAAAGTCTTACATCAATCTACCTTGTGAAATTTCAATATTATAAGTATGTTAATCTCTTAGCTCAGGCGAGCGATATAGGCCCATCATGGCCCTCTTGTTTATTTTTAACAACCCTTTTGCCATTTTATGAGAAAGGAACAGTTCTCTTGGCCTTCCGCTTGTGGCATTTAATTATGGTGAAGTTGTTTCATTTCGGTGTTATTTTGCCTTTTGGTGTCTTCAATGGGTTTGAGGTTTCTTCTGATCATTGCATTCACTTCTGTTGTGTATGGAAATGTTGCATACTAGAAAGGCAGATACTTTGACTTACAGGTTTTTGTTGCAAACCTGGAGCTGTCGTCCATTGCTCCATTGCTAGTTTTCAAATTTTCGATTTCGACATCTCCTCCAGATCGTAAGTCGATTTGAGATGTTACCTGCTGTGAAGTACTTGTATCAAAATTAACCCTTATCTTGCTGTTCACGACAACCCCTATCTTTGCAAACAGTGTAGATCCAGATCATATGGCTTCTGAAGAAGCCATCTGATCAGGATCTACACTGTTTGGCATTTAGTTTATGAATTTGTAGGAATAAATTACATCAAGTAATCTGATTGGTTCAAATTCAGAGATGGGTGTGGCTAAAATGAATATTCAGCAAGAGAAGGGTTAAGTATTGCTAAAACGTTGCGTATCGATACCGGCCATCTTAAAAGTTTTCAAAAGACATCCACTCCTGAACGGAAAATTGGACTGAGCAGACACTTGATGGGTGGACAGAGCTGAAACTTGATATGAGGCATTAACCCTTCTCTTGCTGATTATTCATTTTAACCACACCCATTTTTGACTTTGAACCAATCAGATTACTTGATGTAATTTATTCTTACAAAGCCATAAACTTAATGTCAAACAGTGTAGATCCTGATCAGATGGCTTCTTCAGAAGCCATCTGTTCTGAATCTACACTGTTTCCAAAGATAAGGGTTGTCGTGAACAGCAAGATAAGAGTTAGGCGACATGGAGGTTCAGAATTGCTGAATTGTACCGTTCCGATATCCAAGCTGTAGCAGCCAATTTGTAAATCGAAGTGAAGGCAATGACCAGGAATCGATACAATTATCCCTTACCTCCCATAAGAGACACAAAAAGAAACAAACTCGAAACGAGGGAAAAACGGTCCAAAACCGTCTCCGCTTAATCATTGAACTTTTTCGGTGATCATAGCATGTTCGGGTTGACTTTCCGGTGTTTTTCCGACCGGAGATTCGCCAAAAAAACTATTAACACCAATTTTGCGTCATACACTACTAGTCGTATGATAGTGTTGCATGGATTTTGAAGTTGACGCAGACATCACGCTCGACAGCGATGGTAAGAAAAAAACTTATTAGATGATTTTTCTCACTGTTGATATTTTGCAGAACGGTAGAATACATGCAGCTTGGCGATATACCCGCAGCACTGCGACCTTCGAGCCGATCATCTTGCCAAAAAAAAAAAATGAGATTCGCAGCCTAATGTGATAGTTGGACAGTTTTTCGTTCCATTTCATAACTTTTCGGTTTCGGATCGGAAACCGTCCAACACATAAACGAGTACTAAATATAGACTGTTTTTGTTTAATATCATGCTTATTATGCATGTTGTGCAGATGTTGTCGTTTTGAAAATAACGGCGTGGCGTGGCGCTGTCCGTCAGTCCGTCCGTAAACATCCTTGTACGCTCCATAACTCAGTAACTATTAGGGGTTTCTTCATGCAACTTTACAGGAATATGTATTAGGGCAGGGCGATGTATCTCTCACAAAAACGATTGTTCCCCCTTTCTTACTTTCTGAGTTATGCCCCTATGGTTATTTTTTATAAACATTCTTGTATAAAACACACTTGATTTCAGTACCCAATTTTGAAACATCATTCTTCGATATAAAAAGATTGGGTACAACATCGATGAACAGACTGCAACAGACTGCATGCACGGTAGTTAACCCAATCGCGGCTGATCACTTTTGTTCCAGCATTTCAGTAATTTCTTGCTGTCGAGTCCTCGCCGTGGTTTCATCCCTGTGATTGATTTTTGTGTTCTCAGAGATGTTGCACTGATGAGTTAGGAAGCCTTCATACGGACTGAACAAATTATTTGTCTAAATTAAATCGCCACGGAAGTAAGGGCGAGGATTGCCCCTCCCCCCCCCCCACACACACCCAAGTGGAATTCTTTTCATTGACCGTTCCAAGGCAGTTCTTCTGTCGCGGTTTAATTTTGTTATGGTTTGTCTTTGAGTGTGTTTATCGCTTATAATTTTTGTTTGGGATAGCCAGTTGGCCATTTTGTGGGAAAGTAATTGTCCTTTTGGCTTTCCGCTTTTGATGTTTCGATTAGGGTTAGCTATTTCATGTTTGTTTTTCATTCCCTTTGGTGTCTCTGTTGGGAGGTGTGGGTTAATTGTATCGATTCCTGATCATTGCCTTCAATTCTATTTTCCAACTAGATCTTCTCTCGAACAGAACTTCGGAGCTGAAACTTGAAAAATTGCTGCAACTTGATGGCAGGCACCGGGGCGACATGAAAATTTAAGATTGCTTAAATAAAATAGTTTTCATCTGATATCAAGGATGGTCGCCATCTTGAACTTCTTTAAATCACTTTACACTCGGACTGAGAGTCTGATTAAACTAGAACTTAATGGGATGCGTTGGGGCAATATGGCGTTTTAGAATTCGTTCCGATATCCAAGCTGGTCGCCATGGAGGCCATCTACAGATTCTTTAAACGATATATACCCCCGAACCGGGAAACCGACTGCGATAAAACTTGATGGGAAGTAGCGGGGTGACATGGGAACTTAGAATTACTAATATCGTTTCTTACACGCAATGGCGACCGTCTTGAAATGTTTCAAAAGATGTCATCTCCCTAACTGAAAGACGGATTGGGCTGACACATGCCATAAGGTGTCAAGTCGACATGGAATTTTAGAACTGCTAAATTCAATTCGTTCCAATATTTAAGATGGCCGCCATGGCAGCCAGCTTGAAATTCTTCAAACCATATCTGCTCCAGAACGGTAATTCAGATTAAGCCAAAACGTCTTGGGAGGTTTTTTGGTTGACATGACTATTCAGAATTACTAAGATTATTTGTTCGACCACTCAAGCTGGCCTCCGTTGCGGAAATCTTGAAAGTTTTAAAACGACATCTCCTTCCATATCCAAAGTTGGATTGAGCTGACACCTGATAGGAGGCACTTGGGCGACATTGAGATTCAAAGTTTCTTTAAAAATCGTTCTGTTCAAATATCCACGATGGCTGTCCTGTCACCAATCTTGACATACTTCAAACCACATCTGAAATAGACTTGTAAATTGAACTAGGTCGAAACTTAGTGGAAGACATTTGGGCGAAAAGGAGGAGATTTAGTATGCCGGCATATAACTGCATTCCGAATAACGAGATAGTAAGTCGCCTTTATGTCGACTAACAATGTATGACTTGATGATATATGGACTGTCGCTCATCATGATTATTGCGTCTGTATATCGTAATATTGGCTAGATGTGCCATCAACAATTTTAGCATCATAAAACATGTTTTGCAACTGTATGTCGACAAAATAATTATTATCTCTACTTCCGGTCATGTTATATTGTAGAATTTGTTGTGAAGATACTAATAAACGTTTGGGACTACACAGACGTATCTCGATCGTAACTGGCAAATCATGGCATGTAAAATAACCGGATGTCGAGATAATAGCATATATGTCGACATACAATTTTGACAGGTTTTGATAACTTGAAGGCAGTATAGAGCGATATCACAACAATCAGCCAAGTTTACTGTTCAGTTAGTATCTAAACAAGTTTTATAAGTCGTCATAGAAGCATCTTAAGTCGACTTAGTAATTCAATATTTTGATGTCAGTTATATTGCCACCATAATTTATATTCAAAATTGGTCTGTTTCGATTTGCAAGATGGGTCATCTTATAAAACATCAAAGAACATCTGCCCGCGAATGGTAAGTCGGGTTGAGCCGAATCTTAGTGCAAGGCATTGCGGCAACCTGCAGATTCAGAACCGCTAAACTAGTTCCGCTCTAATATGTAAGATGCCCGCCACAGCGGTCGTATAGACATAGGCGCGAAAACGTAAATCAGATTGAGTCAAAACTTGATTGAGGGCATTGGGTGACATTAAGATTAAGTATTGCTCGAATCTTTGTATTCCGATACCGAAAATTGCCATCTTGGAATTCTTAAAAGGACATCACGGCTCAAGATTTTAAAATATTTTTATGCTCAACTGAACTGAGCATGAAAATTGTAATGCTCATAACTATTAAAATGCTAACAAATCGGGCAATTCAGAATAAGATTGCCTTTTATCCTACTCATACATTTTAAAATGCCAGCATATGTTGGCATTTTAAAATGTATGAGCAGGATAAATGTCATGCTCAGTGAATTGAACATAGAAAAAGTTTTAAAACCCCAGGCCTGACTTCCAGTCTGTACCAACGTCGCCTCCTTCTGGGTGCAAAGTAGGATTGAGCAGTCGAAGGAAAAAGGCAACAAGCAAGTTCATAATTGCAAAACGCGAACTCGTCTGATAGCTAAGCATCGCCCCCGCCCATTGGGGCTCGACGAAATAGATTGGGCTGCATGGGGCCTTTCATGCAGAGCTGAACTGACCACACACGAGTACTGGTAAACCTTTTAGAAGGACTAAGCCTGCCCAGGCAAAGCGGTGTGAGCCAGACCGTCCAGTACATATAAGCCTTTTGGTTTTATTGGGCGACAGAGCTTGAGATGTATGCCATTGCATCTCAATGTCGGGTAGAAGTCCAACAAAATTGGAAGCAACGTCTCCAAAATGACCTAAATAGTTTTGTCGGGGATGTTAAACGTCAATTTAAACAAACAAACTGATAGCTAAGCTGGTCAAGGTGGCAAAATGTAACACGTCATCATCAGTCTTATAGCGGTGAGCGCCTAGAGGCCTCTTGTTATTATCATTGAAATGCTTAATGTTTCGCTGTTAGATTGTTTCAATAAGCATCTACGAGGGCTGTTCGAAAAGAATTGCTTATTTGTATCTGGAGACTTCAAATTGTAACTTAGCCCAAAAGTGCTCATTTCATGCCCTCGAAGTACTTCCCGTGGCTAGAAATTCAAAGTTTCAGCTGATGTAGCCACTTCTTGAAGGCGTCACGGTGCGTTGATTTGGGCACAGTAATAAGGTACTAATGGATGACAGATCAAAGTGCTTGTTGGGACTGGTATTTCCGCCCAGCAAGGAACGATTTCAATTTCGGAAACAAAAAGTAATCACATGGGGCAAGGTCTGGGGAATACAGGGGGTGAGACAAAACAGTTACTTTAACGCCATTGCGGATGTATGAGCGATTGCATTGTCATGTAGAAGGCGGACATGTTTAATCATTGGCAGGGCGTCGTTTCTGATAATACTTTTTCAGTTTCTTCAGCACTACGTCTTTGTGGTACTTTCCGGTGATGCTTTTGCCCTTTTTCACCGGTATTTTATTGTGACTCCTTCACCAGAGAAGGAAATTGCATACAAATAAAAATCAAAAAATGAGTTCCTTCAAGAGCAATGAAAACATTCATAAGAAAGAAGATGGGTCATACTACGTAGTTTCGGCTAATAAAGCCTCGTCAGTGACCCTGTAATGATCAGGTAACGAAAGCCAGAGGAAACATACTGCAATTTTGCGAATTTCGAATAGGCAGTCGATTCAAAGACTGATGTAAATCAATATGGTGTCCAAATAATTAAAAACCTGTCTAGAATATGAGTCTAAACCAATAATTTATTTCTGATTCCTCAGAATATTCACGCTGATCTGAAAGGACCAAAAGTAAGATATAAACTGCAATATGGTTGATGTACGGGGAGACGTTTTACGGCTGCCACACGGCACAACACCAGCTGCAGTGAAGGCAAATAAAAATCAAAAATGAGTTCCATCAAGAGCAATGAAAACATTCATAAGAAAGAAGATGGGTCATACTTCGTAGTTTCGGCTAATAAAGCCTCGTCAGTGACCCTGTAATGATCCGGCAACGAAAGCCAGAGGTAACATACTGCAATTTTGCGAATTTCGAATAGGCAAAGAACGTTTGGCAATTATTGCGCGTTGGCTGTGTTTAGTGGCCCAGATCTTATTGCTAACCTTTCTGACCTGCTCAAAATAATGGACCTAGGTTTCATCACATATGGCGACATTGGCAAACTGCTTTTTGTCATATTTTTTTTAAACATTTGAAGCAGCTTTTGGCCACATTAGCCCGTTGCCGATTTTGTTCGTCAGTCAACATATGTGGCACCCATCTAGCAGAAATCTTTCGGACTTTCAAATGCTTCTTCAAAATAAGGTGAACTGTTGATAGTGATATGCCTACCTTTCGTGCAATATCACGAACTGTAAATCTGGCATCTCCTTCAATGATTTCCTTTATTGTGGAAACGATTTCTTTACGAGATGCAGATTTTGGCCTACCTGATTTCGGTGCATTTTTGATGGACTCTATACCAGACGCAGATTTCTTTTTCCATCGCCGAACTGTGTCATAAGACAAAAAGAAGGTCCAAAAGTAGTATAAATTACAGTCTTCAGCTTCTTCGAAGAACAACCATGTTTTGAGCAAGCTTTGGTGTAAGCCCGTATTTCATCATTTTAGTCCACGCTTCTACCAACCATTTTTACTGCAGTGGTCTATGACTGCGTGTATTCAAATGGCAAATTTTATGTCTTACACTTAGTCTAAAATGTACATTTATACACCATTGTCAGCCTATGTGTAGATATTGAATAGCCCAATACAATTTAAGTATGTATTGGTTTTGATCGTGCTCCACGTGGCTATCTAGCTAGCGAACAATAAGCAATTCTTTTCGAACATCCCTCGTAGTTTGTAATAAGTGGCAATGGAGATGAATTGACTTGTATCGTACTGTTTTACAGCTGTGATTGAAGAAACAGAAACGATAGCACCTGAAACATCGAACACAACTACTATTGTTGCGGCCGCATTTGGTGCTCTGTTATTTCTCATAGCACTTGCTGCAATCATAGGTGTCTGTATATACTGTCACAGAGATCCCAACAAAGGGAAACCTATCATTGAGAATACTAAACCACGATTTGAAGGTAAGACCGACGTTTAATCGATATAAAACATAAAGATTAAAGACGAAAAAATTCTAGGAGCTCCAACAAAAACAGCGATTAGCCGGGAAACCCATAACTCCGTTCACCTAAGGTTGAGCAATTCTGCTTTCAATTTTTTATTATAAGAATAATTTTCTGCAGGTATGTTTTAAATATTTGACTGAGAGGATCTCAAGATATAAGAAAATAAACATCACTTCTGTATATTTTACAGCCGTCTAGAAATGCAGGGCGTGTTTGGGGCATGTTCTCATAACTCCGTTCACCTAAATTTATTTGATTATCATAAGAAATCAGATTCATTCTATGAATATTATACATGATGAGTATTTTATTTAGACTGTGCACTATTCTAATTTGTTGATACTTTTTTATTATCATTCACATGCTTGTCACTGGTTAGAGATTATTTACGGGGACCCCTTAAATATTAAGCATTTTGTGACAAATTTCGATTTCTGTGAATTAAATTGTAAGTCAAAACTGATTTTCTTCAAAACAGGCTGCAATGTTAGTTATTGACTACAAATTCTGCTGTGTGATAGCTGTAAAAATGATTCCTTTTCATATTAATCAAAAAAAGAGGGTCAACGGAGTTATGAGACTGAACGGAGATATGAGAAAATGAGATATCAATTTAAATAATCTACCAGAAATTTGTCAGTTATTGATGTTCATTGTAAAGCAAAGTCGGCCAATAAGGTTTTCATTTTCCACACTATTGCAATGTTATATAATAGCTTCATGAAACAGTTTATTAAGATTAAGAAAGAAGTCACGTAATAGAAAGACAAAACTCAATCTGCTGTTTTCTCATGTATCTGCTTTATATCAATATATATTGAAACTGTGACAGAAAGAAAAGGTAACTCAGGAGACGACACCATCAATTCATTCAATGACGTCATCAATATTATTTTATTTATATCAAAGGTATAGTAGTCGCAGATAAGATTGACTAGGCGGAGATATCGTTTGTTCCTGCCTTAGGAATATTCCATTAACAAAAAGGTAAACCAAGTCAACCGATTGTGTGAATTCAACTGTAACACAAGCATAGCTGTGGTGTATATGACCATTTCGTCCGCTTGTAGAAAGCGTGCGAAAGGCACTCTACCGAATCTTCTAGTGGACTCAGCGAATTTGATATATATTGACAACACCTGAATAGCTCCGCCTTGTCAATCTTATCTGCGACTACTATAATACATTAGCTTTTATAAGGATCTCTAGTTATAACTGAAAAACAAATTTTAGCAATGGTACACTTTTAAAGCTTCATTCTGTTAATCTGTCAGCTCGAAAAGGCATTTTTTAATCTGAATTTTAAAATGTATCGGGGATTTCTTTAAAAATCTCTGGAATGTACATTTCATCGCGAAAACACGTCTACATAATTTTAACCCCTTGAACCCCATTTTTATATAGTAAAACTGGGTTTACAGGCCTTATTTTTCTTATTTCTGCTCAAAAATATAGATTGTCTGGACTCGTTAGAACCGCCTCATCGAGGCGGTTCTAACGAGTATCGACAATCTATATTTTGAGCAGAAATAAGAAAATAATCACAATTTTTCATCTTAAAATGTTCGTTTTGTATAGGCATGTTTCGTAATGTAATTTTAAGCAATGTGGATTCTTACTTTATTTGCAAATTTGTTGGTTTTATAAAACTGACTGAATGTGCATTTACATTCAAGTTTTATAAAAGCTCATACTTTTCAAACCGAACAATGGTTTAGTATGGTGATAGATATTTGTTTTAAGTTTTATTCAACAATTACCCCGCCCATACCCATGACCTCAAGGTCAAGGTCACAGACGTAGAATTTCTAACAGTATGTGAGCTGATATTTTCCAAACAATACGATGGATTTGACTCATATTTGGTATGATGATAGAAATCGGTCCAAGGTATTATTCTACAATTCCCTACCTATGCAACTTATCTACATGACACTTTTCCAGGTGGGCTATGCTGACTGCTGAGAGCTCTTGTTATCCCCACGTTTTTTTTTTAAGAAAAGTGGGGATATTGTTATCGCCTCCGTCCGTCCGTCCGTCTGTCCGTCTGTCCGTCCGTCTGTCCGGCTATCTCCTCCTATACCGTTCATTGGAATTCAACCAAATTTGGTGTATGAGTTACTTACATGAATGGCTTCTGCAAGAGCACATTAATTTTTGGACCAGCCCCCAGGGGTCCCTGGAAGAGGTCAAAACGTGGGGATTTGCGATGGCGCGCCATCGACTGCGCGATCTAGTTAATATTATAATGCTATTGATCAAGTAATTTCGTATTGGCCCAGGTACACGTCCGAGGTCCGCTGCACTGGCCCGAGACCGAAGGCCGAGAGCCAATGCAGCTGACCCAGGACCTGTAACTGGGACAGTACGAAATTATTTGATTAATGACAATTTAATTAATTGACATAATTAAAAAACATGATTATTGATTTTTGACCTCACTTGACCTCATTTAAGATTGGTTGACCTAGTGTAAATGCGGATGACCTCTGATCAAAAGGATAGTTAATTAATAATATTTTGTATGACACTGGGATGTTTAAACTATCATTGAATATTTACTGTTTATTGACAACTCATTGTGTAGTCTACAGGTAAAGCATATGTTGTTTGAGATTATATGATATGTTTCACGTCTGACTACTGTATATTTAAATTTTAATACATGTACAACATGGCCACGGTAACTCAGTCGGATGCACGTCTGACTGGTGGTAAGAAGGACGCGGGATCGATACCTGCCGGGGTCGGCAACATTCTTTCGTGGAGATTGATCATGAAAACATTTCTACGGCCATTCTCTCCCTTCCGCTGATTCAAGAAGGACAGTTGT
Source organism: Lucinisca nassula (assembly GCA_963580285.1). Classification (NCBI taxonomy): domain Eukaryota; kingdom Metazoa; phylum Mollusca; class Bivalvia; order Lucinida; family Lucinidae; genus Lucinisca; species Lucinisca nassula. The sequence goes on from OY757010.1 coordinate 214,731,654, forward strand.
TAGTTCTGGCGACAGAATGTGCATTGTACTGGTTAACCGCTTACGTATAAACCTACCCCAGGAAAAGTGTGAATAGGTAAACTGACCGGCTCCAAAATGCACTAAATAGTATAGACCGGGCCTTTAAACTCAAATACAAACAAAGTTAATTATTATTTATTATTTTAATTTATTTTAACATGTACAGCAGAATTTCGCTATTAAGCCCTGGTAAAAGTGTTAAGATTTATTCGTCATTTAAAACATATTCAACAGGTTGCAATCGGCCCCTGCCCATCGGGGCTTGAAGAAATATATTGGCAGCATGATGCTTCCACACAGAGCTGAAACCGACCGCACACGAGTACTGGTAAACCGCTTAGAGGATCAAGCCTGCCCAGGCAAAGCGGTGCGAGTCGGACTGTCCATGCTTATAAACCCTTGGTTTTATTGGGCGACAGGGTTGGAGATGTCATATCATCTCAATGTCGGGTAAAAGACGCACAATTGGAAGCAACGTCTCCAAAATGACGGGGACGTTTAACCTCAAATCAAGCAAAAAAAAAAAAAAACAGGCTGCAGTTTCTCTTTTTTGTATTTCCTAAACTGGGCCAGGGTGCCCGTTTTAAGGTTTCCGGTACAAAATGGGTTAATATCACTTTTGAACAGTCCCCAAAGGTGGTCTCAATATAGGAACTTTACTGTATTTAGTTTGAAGATAACATTCTTTCGTGGAGATTGATCATGAAATCAATTCTACGGTCATTCTCTTGTTTCCGCTGATTCCAGAAGGGCAGATTCAAGTTTCTGGCGAAAGAATGTGCACTGTACTGGTTAACCGCTTACGTATAAGCTTGCCCAGGAAAAGTGTGGATAGGTTAACTGACCGGCTTAAAATGATCTAAAATAGTGTTGACTGGGCCGTTACTCTCAAATACAAACAAACAAATAGTTTAAAGACAGTCATTTTACATTATTATTTAAGATCCAGATTTAGATGAAACGATTGAAGACCTAGAAATGGATACTATGTCTAGTATTGTAACACGAGATGCCATCACGATTGATGCCTTGTCGCCCACCAATATCATCGCAAGAAGAGCCCGTGTTGAGGCCAATGATAACATTGTAAACGCTGCACCAGATGGCAATGAAGACTGGCTGAACAAATCACTGAATGGTAGCATAGCAAACGGTTATATTGGCAGAGAAATTGGAAATCACTTTCATGAGAAACCAGGTGATCGCCCAGCGCCTAGAGTACATAAACTCACACCAGGAAAAGAGACAATGGTCATATTTAATGGTGACGAGAAGGTGATCTCGGGTAATGATTCTAGAGTGATTCCGAATGAACACCCAACTGCAAGGTCCATGAGTCTGAGGCTAGACCAAAGTGGCGCAACAACATTCAAGTCGTTAGACGAGGAAGATTCTGATGAATTACCTTATCCTTCCCTCTCTAGAACAAAAGTAAACTTATTTCCACCATATGAAACCATTGATACGCCGAAATAGAAATACTGCCAGCTCCTTAATAACGACGATTTACGGGTGATTGGTGAGGCAAATGTGACGTGTATTTTGCGTCAATGGGGCATCCATCTGGTATTGTCGTACAGTTGGACAAGTCCTGCTGTGCTTGCAGCAGATAAAGGTAGAGGGGGAATACTGTTATTTCTTCTGTTATTACACTTCCATTCACCTTTTTTTCTATGTCCCTCACTTTATTCTCTTCTTAAGCTCTTCCATCTCTCCACTCCCTTTCTTTGGGAGACGTCATAAAATGACACACAAGGGATGACATGTCATAAACCAGTTGCATGCGGGAAACCCCTAAAGGGGTACCTTGGCAAACAGGGCAGGGCCAGATCAGACGCCGCAGATCAGAGCCCTGCACTATTGGCTAACTAAATTTTCGGTCCCCAAAAAAAAGAATTAAAGCGAAAAGATAGGCCTGACACGCCTTATATGACAAATGGATTTGTCCAACATATAGCAATGAAAGAGTCCACCAGCATACGATGGGTTAAACCCAAAGCGATCAATAACGACGATTTATATCTTTATATCAGACATTCTAATGCACTTGTGTTTGAAATGTGACGTCTGATTGGATAACGTCAAAAATTTGCGACGGTATATTTAAGAAATAAATTTTATTTTTCAGCTGTTCATGAAAGTATGAACGCAGCGGGTCGCCTGCAAAGTGAATAAATCCCAATGTAATTTCGGGGTTCATGTCAACTTTGCTAGAGACCCGCTGTCGTTCATACTTTTATGAACAGCAGAAAAATAAGCTGATTTCTTATATTTACATTATTTGCTCCTCATCAATGGGCGAATAAAGGCTTATAGGGCTCAAAAACATTTACACTCTGTTTTGCTAAAATGAGCGGAAAAGCTTTGATGTCGCCAACGCCCAATCAGATCATATAGAACCATCGTTTGGACTGACGTCACTTGACCTCACTTAAAATCATGTCACTCGATGCGTTCATGGAGGTGTGAACTACATTGTTTTCTATAGGTTACACTGGAAATGTAAATATTCGGTGATATACTGTCGGAAACCCGACGTCATCATGTAACGTAGTCTTTCATTGGCTGGTTCTTGGTTTTACGCAGCTCACAACACTTGTCGCTTTGAGCAAAATAGTACAATTTTTAACAAAACAACTAAGTGCATTTGAATGGGGATAATTGTATTGACACGTCGCCGTAAAACCAAATTTCTGACCGTATAACTGCCGATTTACCTCCCCAACTGATAATTTTCCTAAATGGTATACTGTGAAATAATAGGTTAGCAATGGTGTATAGTGTAAGCGATTAAAAATCAATGCACTGACAGCAATAGTGGGTAGACTGTCTCCGCTTATAGACTGGAAAAATAGATCTTAAGGAGAATATATACAACTGGCAGATTTTTCCGCCATTTTTAAGGGGAGATAACTTTCAGAACTTCCTGTTCATTTTTCTATAAACTCTGTCCCACGGAACAAAAAAGTCTTAAATGAGCAAATTCGTTCCTTTAAGGACATTGAAGACAAAAATACTATTGCAGGAGTTGCTTACCCTGAAGTTGTATCCATCCCTTTTAAGGGGACTTGTACTGTTTCGTTTTACCCTTAAAGTCTTTAACTGCACGCAAATAGTGTTGATCCTGCTCTGAAGCCGCAATCTGTGGCGTCCGATCTGGGTCTACAATGTTTGTCAAACCAAACACATGATTCTAGATTCTATAGAATACCGTTTTACAGAACATAGTTACACTCCGCCCTCACAGAAATAAGTTAAATAGCGCGGCATTTTTTTCTAATATTGAACTAGTTTGTCAATTTTCTGATGCGTTTAATAAAACGCAGTTTATTGGGGTTCCATTGACTGGAAGATCGGCACCATTCATGGATAATATTGTTGTCAGCTGCAGGAGTGATCAATTTACTTCAAGGCTTAAACCCCAGTGAAACCTTAGGGCCTGATGAGCTTCTTCCTAGAGTCATGGAGGTACTAGCAAATGAGTTAGGTCCAGTTTTTGCACACCTGTTTCAACAGTCTCTTGGTACGGGTGACGTCCCCAAAGAATGGCTCCGAGCGAACATTTATCCACTCTTCAAAAAAGGAGATAGGGCTCTTGCCCGTAATTATCGCCCTGTGTCTCTGACCTGTGTTCTGTATAAATTGCTTGAACATATGGTCTGCTCAAACATCATGGCCCACTTGGCTGAACATTAACTTTTGTCGGACAGACAACATGCATTTAGGAAAATGCATAGTTGTGAAACTCAGCTGAGCACAGTTATTAATGACTGGGCAAAATCTTGGACAAATGGGAACAGGCGGATACATTTTTTCTTGACTTCGAGAAGGCTTTTGACACCCCACCTCATGAACTACTTAAATCTAAGCTATTCGGTTACGGGGTTGGGGGGAAGACACTAAAATGGATAGATTCCTTTCTTTGCTACAGAAAACAGCGCTTTGTTGTTAATGGTGAATCTTCAGAGTGGACTCCGGTTTTGTCTGGAGTCCCACAATTGACTGTTTTTGGTTCACTGTTAGTCTCCCTGTACATAAATGATATCGCCATTGACTTCGACTCAGAAATACGGAGAAATAAGACTGTTCGCAGGCGTCTGTGTTTGCTACCGGGAAATTAGAGATACAGATGACTCACTGAAACTTCAGAATAACATAGATAGATTAGGATGTTGGGCATGAAACTGGGGCATGAGATTTCAGCTCGTTAAATGCAATATTATGCAGATAACTAGAAAGAGAACTAATAAAATTGAGGCTTCTTACACCTTAGAGGGAACGGTCCTCGAGAATGTGGACTCAATTAAATACCTTGGTGTGACAATCACACACAACTTGAGATGGCATATTTATATTAGCAACATGTGTACTAAGGCAAATAGAATGTTTGGTTTCCTGCGGCGAAATCTTCATCATTGCCCTCAGGATGTAAAAGAGACAGCATATATAGGTCTTGTTCGCCCAATCTTGGAATATGGTTGTTGTATCTGGGACCCCAAAGGAGTGGTCCTAAACGAAGAAATTGAAAAAGTTCAGAATAGAGCTACTAGATTTGTTACAGGCAATAACTGCTTTGGAACTGGGAGCATGACCGGAATACTTGGAAAATTAAAATAGGAATTTCTCAAGAAAAGGAGAAAAGACAGTAGGCTAATCCTTTTATACAAAAGTCTGAAAGGTGCTGCCAGCATCCCAATAGATGACCTTGTTCCCCAGCTAGGCACTGTAGAAATCACCATTCATTGGCGTTTCAGACCCTTACTGCAAGAACTAATATTTATGAAGAATTGTTCTTCCCCGAACCATTAGAGATCGCAATGCCCTTCCCGTTTCTATTATTTCGACAGCTGAAGGTGCTGATGATTGTGTAGCTAAGTTTACCGCTTTGGTTAGAGCTAGGGACTAACTTCCCATATCACAGGTCCTGGTGTATAAATGTCATTTGACGTGTCACCAGTAACAATTCTGATTCTGATTCTGATTATTAATAACCAATAACTGGATTTCCTACAAATCGATGGAAGACACGTAGACATCACCAACGAAAAGCTATTGTGTTTAGTAACTTCGGGTCGACTGAAAAACAATCGATCCATTAAAATAAGTAAGAATAAGTATAGTAAAATTTACATCATCAGATTACCTTAGAGGTCTTTAAGACCACTTTTGAACATTCCCAAAGGTGGTTCCTGACTAGAGGATACTTGGTGTAGAAAAAAGAATGAATATTTGAACCCTTTTAATATCATTTTGGGGTCGATTGTGTATCAATCGATTGCTTAACAATCGACCCAATTGTACACGTGACTATCGCTGACTAGGCATTTGGCTTTTTCTCCCCGTGATGTCAGAGCGCTGTGTAAAAAAGGTATACTGTAAAATCTGGATTGGCTCATGTTCTGAGATATTGGCAATTAGTGTACACCCAGATCAGACGCCGAAGAACGCGGTGTTTGATCAGGGTCTTCACCATTTGCTTAAACTACAGATATTTGAGGCTTAAAGGAAACAGTCTAAATCTCTGTTCTGGACCATTTTCCCAGCCAACACTCAGAGACAATTGACCTACCAGCCCTTATTTAAGCCAGTCCCGATAGTGGAATTTCAGTGTATATAGTAGATGAACAAAGTGTTGTAGGAAAAACGTATAGTGGATTCAATAGGTTTAGTTCATCCTTATAGCGGACAACGAAGACTAGTGTGCAGTTGTCCAGGCTGATCTGAGTCTTGGCAGGGCGCACACGCTCGAAGGACCATTTTCGCTTGACGCGGTCCAGTTAACTAGAAGTGAAGGCAATGATCAGGAATCGATACAATTAACCCACAGCTTCCATCAGCGACGCCAAAGGGAAGGAAACACAAACTTGGCATGGAACAACAGACTATTAAGGAAACATCAATAGCGGAAAGCCCAAAGGACAGTTACTTTCTCACAAAATGGAACAAATTGGCTATCCAAAACAAAATAATATAAGGGATACAAACACTTAAAGACAAACCATAACAAAAACTAAACCGCGAAGGAACGGTCAGTGAAACGAATTCCACTAGGGGCAGCTAGGGGGCTCAAATCGATTTTACGTGGCCACAATCCTCGCCTTTACTTCCGTCGCGAGTTAGACAATTTGTTCATTCCACATGAAGGCCTCCTAACTCATCAGTGCAACATGTCCGTGAACACAAAAATCAAACAACAACAGTGAGGACTTGACAGCAAGAAACCACTGAAATGCTGGAGCAAAAGAAAACCAACCGTTAGACTCCGTAAGTTAATGGTCCATATTCTTACTGAAACGGACTTCATGGGTAAGAGAGCTGACTCTTAATCATTAATCATTAGGTCTCGCATCCCTGTGGGTTCGAGCCTGGCACGGGTCACATTTCTGCAACGGAAGGTCATCTTTTTTTTCTCAAGTACCCAGGTTTTCGCCCACCTCTGACAAAGGATCGGCTCGAACTAAGTGACGTAATGCCGAAATCAACCCGGAGGAAATAATAATCAGTTATACCAACACAGAAAGACACAATCACAATCACGCGCGTAAAACAAAATACATTCGTCATGATCAATACAGTAAATCTTGATTGTGATTGTGTCTTTCTGTGTTGGTATAACTGAAAATTAATCCCTCCGGGTCGTAAAACAAAATACATCCGTCATGATCAATACAGTAAATATTGATTGTGATTGTGTCTTTCTGTGTTGATATAATTGAAAATTATTCCCTTTGAGTTGATTTCGGACAGCTACCGCATGATTTTATTTATGTACACTTCTTTGGATGCTGCTTTCGGCATTCCCTATACGTTAACAAGTCCATGTAATGAAAACCCCGTAAACCTCACTTTATATAGAGTAAACTGGGGTTTCCAGGGTTATGCGTTATTTTTCTTAATTCTGCTCCAAGACATGGATTGTGAGTGTTCCAGAAAAATGAAGTGGCTCTAACGAGTACCCACAACCTATTTTGTGCCCATTATTTAGACAAAATATCAATTTATTGTATGAAAGACAATCGAATTTGAGATACGAAAGAATGAATTATGTTATAAATACGTGTTATGGCAATGTGAATGTGGTAGAAACTAGGAAGACAACTCGAGTCTTCATTCTCAGTTTGTATGTGTGTGTGGTGGGGGGGGTCTTTTTATTTTCAAAAGAACAAAAGGAAATAATTATTTTGCTTAATATGTCCTTTCTTATTACATATTTATTCTCTTCGAAGTAAGCCTTGTGAGCAACAAATACAGTTAATGCAAATGTCAGTGGGTGGCGTGTCGAAGGTTTCTGGATCCGCTAGCTTCTTTCGGCCAGTCAAACAGCATCCGTTACCCTCATACTCTAACCTGTCGATTGTTCAACTAGCTGGTCGTAGTGTGATCGGCGTGAATGTAAAAAGCATAACAAAGATCCCTTTTTAACGTTATTTGCCTAATAATCATAAGCAATGATTTAAGAATTTTGAATCAATACGATCACTTTGTTTAACCCATTGCAGGCGGGAAACCCCTTCAGGGGTACCTTGGCAAACAGTGCAGGCCCAGATCAGACGCCGCAAGTGCCTGCACTATTTGTCAACAGAAGTTTCCGTCAGAAATAGAATAAAAACGAAAACTAGGCTTACCACCCCTTATATGAAAAATGAACGTGTCCAACATATAGCAATGGAAGAGTCCACTTATATACAATGGGTTAAAACTGAATTACTATATTGCTATGTATGAAGGGTCTCAATAAAACCGAGTCTCCAATTTTCGTTCTTTTATGTGTTCTTTGTTTCCCAATGCAAACTTTTAGCTTTTTATTTTGCCTCACTGCAGCTGGTGTTAAGTGTCTTGTGGCGGCCGTAAAAAGTCTCCCTGTGTTTCATCATAGTGCAGATTATATTTTCTTTTCCTTTGGGATCATTGAGCCCATTCTGGCTTTAAAAATCGAATATCGACCAGTGTTAGGAGAAGTATGCAGCCTTGCAAACTATATTGCTGTGTATGCAGGGACTCAATAAAACCGAGTCTGCAATTTTCGTTCTTTTTTGTGTTCTTTGTTTCAAAAGGCAACCTTTTAGCTTTTCATTTTACATGCACATGTAATTGATTCCCGAAAAAATACAAAACTTCATCTGAGGCTGACTCGAGTTCATTACCTTATATAATCCGACTTGGCTCATTACCTCATCTTTACGCCCTGCATACTTGGTATTTTTTCGCAGCAGACAACATTTTGAAATATTTCTCTAGTTTTCCCAGGAAACAGGATTTGACATCTCATGCAAATTGCAATTTGCATGAGATGTCAAAACAGAAGTAAAGGCAATGATCAGGAATCGATATAATTAACCAACAGCTCCCATCAGAGACAACAAGGGAAAGAAACACAAACATGAAACAACTAGACCCTAATGGGAACACCAATAGCAGAAAGCCAAAAGGACAGTTACTTTCCCACAAAATGGCCAATTGGCTATCTAAAACAAAATAATATAAGCGATACACACATAGACAAACCATAACAAAAATAAACCACGACAGAAGAACCCCATTGGAACAGTCAGTGAAACGAATTGCACTGTGTGTGTGTGTGTGTGGGGGGGGGGGGGGGGGGCTCGATTTTACGTCCTGTATTCCGGGAAAGATAAAAAAAATATCAACAGTTTGTCGTCTGCTGAATTAGCCTAATTATAAAGCCAAGCCGGTTAGCATACGCGCCGTGCGAGTCTTAGTCAATACGTACATAGTACTTTTATAATGGTATCGGTAGCCACGCAGTCTTGTACCACTAAACCATTGACTTCCAAAGATGTATTTCAATACTTCATTCAATTACCGTGCCTAGCATTGCTAAGTTACAATCGTCCAAACCATCCCACAACCCTTGGAAAAATTTAGCCCCAGACACTGCTGACCACCAGGAAACCACTGGACTTAATAATGATGATAGTTCGTTTATCATTACTGACAATGATCAATCTTAATCACATGCGAGAACTCGTACTATTTGTGTGTTCTTAGATGGCTGATGAGACCAATTCTAGCACTGAACTGTATTTTGCAGATAGAGCAACAGACATTAGAGAAAGGTGGGTCAGTTGGTGATGTCTTAGCTCTGGCTTTGCGCTGTGCACATTTCTATTCGGCTTCGCCGATTCTTTTTGCCTAATATTCACTGGCACCCCTTCAGATGAGGCCTCGCAACTTTGCCGGGGCCTGTGCAATATGTTCCCGCGACTCTTTCGGTATGTTGAAGTCCTTGGTGGAGGCTTTGAGGGTGTCCTTGTAACGCTTCTTCTGACACCATGGGAGCGGTTGCCCATTTCTAGTTCTCCAAAGAGGATTTTCTTTGACAAACGTTTCTCAGGCATTCTGGTAAAATGACATATCCATCTTCAACTTTTCCAGTTTCAGAAGAGTATGAACACTCTGCATCCCTGCCCTTTTCAAGACTTCTAAGTCTGGAATCCTGTCTTGCCATTTCATCTTCAAAAAGTTTTCTAAGACCACTTATATTGACGCGAGTCAGTCGTTTGGCGTGCCGTTGTTAAAATGTTCACGTTTAGCATGCATATAATAGCGTTGATAGCACCTCGGCTCTATAGACTTTCAGTTTCGTTTCAAGCCTGATCCCACTTCAATACAAAACACTTCAACGTATTCGGCCAAATGTTGCATTGGCTTTGGCAATCCTGGCATTCATTCATCATCAATGTGCACGACTCTTAACAGTGTGCTTCCAATGTAGGTGAACGTGCTTACCACGTGCCTTATTTGAACTTTAACATGGGCTCCATGTAAAACTTCCCAGGTGCTGATTGATAGAACACCTCAGTCTTTTTTATGCTAAGTGTGTGGTCATGACTCTCAGACGAGTCAGATATATGATCTACACCTTTTTGTTTCTTCTCTTTTGTTGGGGCACCCTTTGCCGTGTCATCAGAAAAGAGGAACTCATTTAACACCTTTGTCTGCACCTGGGATTTGGCTTGCAACCTTCTAAGGCTGTAAAGCTTATCATCGATACCTGAACCGTATACCAGTGTCACCATCCGTGAAAGCATCTGTGAGCATGGTAGAGAGCATCATGCTGAACAGTGTTGGGGCTTTTACATCTACATGGCCTTGGTTGACATAACCAAAGCATTTGTCATAGTCTGTCGTGAAGGTCTTTGAAAAATTATTTTGAAGTTTGGCTGTCAAATGATGGCGAGTTTTCGCACAAACGGAGCCAAGCAAGGCTGTGTGTTAACATACAGCCTTGCCTGGCTCCATTTGTGAGAAAACTCACCATCATTTTGGACCCATCGAGGAACTGTCTCGTCATTGCTATGAACTTAGTTTGACAGCCAAACTTCAACATAATTATGTGTCCTTTCTTCAAACTATGACATAATCAATGACATGCCAGTGTGGATGAATCCGTGTTGTCCTGGCGGAAGACTGTATTAGTTGTTAAGTTCATGCTCATCACACTTCCTCAAAACGAGGAGACCATTGCTATTGCACTTTCCTACTCTTTCAGTCCCCGGCTTGGTGGTCTCTGCAGACTGTGTATATATATCAAGATGACTTTCGCTATGAATTGGATTATAATGACGGAGAGGCGCGCAGTCATCCTCACTCTCTCGTCCTGACCTAGCTGGGTCTAGAGCAAGACATCTGGAGCTAATCACGGATGCAGTGGATGATCACTGGATACTTACACTACCAATGTTGTCGCAAAAGTTAACCCTTGAGGATCAGCCGACTGTCGGACTGTCGTCCTGGCTGCTAACTGCAATAGCTGAAAGCTCTGTCTCTGGTTGGGCCCATCGGAGTCTAACTGTTGGTTTTCTTTTGCTCCAGCATTTCAGTGGTTTCTTGCTGTCGAGTCCTCACCGTTGTTTCATCTCTATGGCTGGTTGGTTTTTGTGTTCCCGGAGATGTTGCACTGATGAGTTAGGAGGTCTTCATGCGGACTGAACAAATTATTTATCTAAATAGCAATGGAAGTAAGGACGAGGATTGCGGCCGCGTAAAATCGATTGAAGTCCCCCAGTGGAAATCGTTTCACTGACCGTTCCAAGGCGGTTCTTCTGTCGCGGTCTATTTTTGTTACGGTTTGTCTTTGAGTGTATGTATCGCTTGTATTTTTGTTTTGGATAGCCAACTGACCATTTTGTGGGAAAGTAACTGTCCTTTTGATTTTCTGCTATTGATGTTTCCATTAGGGTCTATTTATTTCATGTTTGTGTTTCTTTCACTTTGGTGTCTCTGATGGCTTTGGGTTAATCGTATCGATTCCTGATCATTTCCTTCATTTCTATTTTGTCCACGACAGTACCTCATCGTCGGACACATTGGCTTGAGCCCGCTGCCATATGTCCAGAAATTCAAACCTCAGCTGAAACTCCAGCAAAGGTACCATATCACACATTATGCTAGCAACTCACACAGCTTATGGATAGGAGATACAGACTACAAGTTACAAATATTCACGGCGATTTGTCATAAGATCCTCTGACCACACGGTGGTTCGAGCTCATACTGAACAGGTAAGCAATACCACCTGAAGCATCATTGTTAGAACCTAATTGCGTCCATTTATCAGCCTCAGACCATGACGAGTAAAGCCAGTCACAGTCTATGACGGTATCACAGTTGTTTGTTTATACATGTAACTTCTAGTCATATTTCTTCTTTCCATTTTTATCGTTCCTCCGCGATCTCCATCCAAAAAATAAACGTGAAGGCAATGCTCTGGAATCGATACAATTAACCAACGCATCAAAGGAAAAGAAATACGAACATGAAATAACTAGACCCTAATGGAGACGTCATAAGCGTTATTATTTCCAATGTTACTTGGTTACATTCCAGATTTCACTCTGAATCTCCGTACACAACTGAAAGAACGGCTTTGTGACATGGAAACACAAAAGTACGTATCCCCAGTATATATTAGACTTGCCATTGTCCGTTCCAATTTGGCTTCATTGCAGTCAATTATATACAGTTGGTGCGACTGCCTGCTAAGCGACAAAGACTAGCAAGGCTCTTGAAAGTTAAGCTCAAAGAAGTATCCAAACAACAAACACTAAGGTGTTGATCAGACTGTGCTGATGCATTGGCGACGGAAGTAAGGGCGAGGATTGCGGCCACGTAAAATCGATTTAAGCCCCCCAGTGGAAATCTTTCCACTGACCGTTCCAAGGCGGTTCTTCTGTGGCGGTTTATTTATGTCGTTGTTTGTTACTTACTGTGTGTATCACTTGTGTCTTTTTGTTTTGGACGGCTATATGGCCATTTTGTGGGAAAGTAACTGTCCTTATGGCCTTCCTTTGTTTAGGTTCCCATTATGGTCTGGTCGCTTAATGTTGGTGTTTCTTTCCCTTTGGTGTCTTTGATGGGTGGAGTAAGTTAATTGTATCGATTCCAGATCTTTGTCTTACTTCTACTTTAAACACGTACAGTAAAATTCTGCTATTAAGACCACCTAAAATTAAGATAAATTATGCTTTTAAAAGCATATTTACAAGGTTTCAGTTACATTTTCTTTGTTCTTTTCACATCAAGAATGCTCCACAGGGAGACCACCTTTTGGACTGTTAAAAAATGGTCTTAAAATCACTTTTGAACAGTCCCAAAGGTGGTCTTAAAATAGGACTTTTACTGTATTTCTTTAAAACTTTTGGAAAGAAAGATATAAAAAAAATCATTTTTCTGGACCAAAATTAATTGGGCATACATTTAAAAAAAAACACATAAGATACTAAAACTCTGTGCTTCACTTTTCTGTTTAGAAAATAGATTAATGGTATCCGTTAGAACCGCCTCGATGAGGCGGTTCTAACGGTTACACAAAATCTATATTTTAGAACAGAAATAAGAAAGATACGTTTTACAATGTACAAGTGGGGTTCAAGGGGCTCAGAATTATATAGGCGTATTTAACTGATGTGATTTCAAAGCCATTTTTTCCTGAATGGGATAAAACGACCTTCCTCTATACTCAGCACCAAATTGCAATGTGGAATCTTACTGAATGTGCATTTTTGGAGCATTTTAGTAAAACTTGAGAAAATTAAGTAAAACATTCATTCTAACCAATAAAAGCCTTTCCTACCCGTTATTCAGCTTCAGTCCGCCTTCCTTTATCAGCGGACCATCACTCATGAAGAGATAAGAAAATTGGACAACCCTTACAAAGAACAACAAACTCCATACATGCAGCAGTTAGAGACAATTAATTGCTTGAGAGATGTGGTGCTGAGAGGAATCATTGTTGACTGTGAAAAATTTATGGCCATTGTATATCATCCTTAAATTGATCGAAATTTTATACTGCTTCAGATTTCTCGCTTATTAGTAAGATTGCACTGTCAAAACTTCTGTGTGACAAAAGGATGATTAAACTGTCAATGAATATGCACGTTAGTAAAATTCATTGAAATTGACAAATCATAGTGTAGTCAATCCTCAACGCATGAATCACTTGGCCGCGATAATTTGCCAACTAAAGGCTATTTTTATCTTTTTTTGCCATGTTTTTCGGCAATAATTTCTGTATTTTAGATTTTTGATCAACACACCCAGCGGGAAAGTTATAGAGAAGAAGGTCCGCCAACTTCTCAAAAAGGTTCCATGACCCTAAGTAATCTGAGCAGAGCTGTAATCAGTTGGAGATTTCTACAATTTCAGGTTTTTGCAACATTTTCAGTTTCAATAAGTCCCGCCTTGATGGTGTGGTTTGTCGCTTTGTCGTCTGTTCAGTGTTTGACTGAGGGATTATAATGTGGGTCATTCAAATATCACGCATGCTTACAATGTGCGCATTCGTGAGTCAAAAAAGAAGTCGCATTGAATGGGGTAGTATTTTTAATATGATCAAATGCTCTGAACTAAAGGTCTGCTGACTAAAACAACGTATTTCATGCATTGGACTGTCTACACTCTAATGCTTTGTACAACGTCGCATCTGTTGGACGCTTCGTTAGCTCCACGAGATTTATCCATATATAGATAGCTGGTTAATTGTTTACAGTGACAAAAATGGACTTCAGTTTTTTATCGAAAATTTCAAAAATTGTAAAAAGTCCATCTGATTAGAGTAAAAACTATACAGTTCTGTAGGCTGACTGCTTGACGAGAAGTTGGCGGAGCTTCCCCTCTACAACTCTACGCTGGATGTGTTGATCAAAAATCTATGATAATGAAAAAAAAAAGATAAAAAATCGACTTCAGGTATGCGAATGCTCATTGTACATGTACCAAGAAAATCAAAGCACTGACAGCACTGGTGAGTCTGCGTGTAAGGCTGGGAAAATTGCCCTGCATGTGGATCTGTACTGTTTCGTATACCACTTAAATTCTTGCACTTTAAGCAAACAGGGTAGATCCTGATCAGACCAGGAAAAGTGTCTGATTTATTATGTATTTTAATATTAATGAGCATTATAAATTTCATACTCAGTTGAGTTGAGAAAAAGTTGTATAACTTAGTCTCGGCACCAGATGAAAAATTCCGAGCAGGAACACATACTGTTGAGGAAACATTCAATCTGCAACTTCCGGATGAGGAATATCTAGATGAGATACACTTTTGTTTGATCATCATTCCTCTGTCATGCATCAAATGTTTCCTGAACGGACCTCACTGCTGTGGAATCGAGCCTCATGCAACTCACATGTGAGTCGCCAAGTTCTGCAACGGAAGGTCGGGTGGTTCTGGTTTTCTCATGTCGGGCCAGTGTCGGCTCGTGAGGTCTATAAATTAATTAGATATTCTTTGTTTGAGTTGATATTTTACGACCCCGTCAACACTATTTATATGTCATTTTGGACGGATGTTTCTTCCGATTTTGTGCGACTTTTACCCGGCATTGATGTGAAATGACGTCTCAAGCCCTACCGCCCATAGAAACCGCTAGGGTTTAAAGAGCGGTCCAACTCGCATTACTTTTCCTGGGCAGGCTTGGACCTAAACGGTTTACCAGTACTACTATCCTGCTGCATATATTAATTAAGCCACTCCCATTACTGATTATCAACCAATCAAATTACTTGATATAATGTATTTGTCCCATTCACAAATTGCATGCCAAAAAGTGTAGATCCAGATCAGAAGCAATCTGATCTGGATCAACACTGTTTGCATAGGTAGGGCTTGTCGTGAACAGCAGGATAATGGTTAAGATAAGATAATTTATTTAAAGTCGACAAGTTATAAACAATACAACATAAGCTCTGTATGAACTTTTGGCAATAGTATGTGGTTAACAATTTTGCTAGAAATACAAAGATAATTAATTAGGTCAAGTTTAGTTGATTTCAGCTCTGCGCGGAAGCACCGTGCAGCCCATTTTCTTTCTCCAGCCCCGATTGGCGGGGTGATTGAAAAGGCCGTAAAACCAAGATACAAAAACAGTGAAAGCCCTTGATTTGAGGGTCACCATTTGTAAATTGTAACATCAGTGTTTCTTTGTTTGTTTGTTTGCCTGTTTGGAGGCGGCCTAATACATCAGCGATTAATCAGTACACAGTGCACATTATTTCGCCTGAAACTGACAAAGAGGTTTCATGATGAATGTAGCCGACCCAGGCAAGTATCGAACCCGCGTCCTCCTGATCACCAGTCAGACGCGCATCTGTATCACCAGGCAGACGCGCATCTGACTGAGCTACCGAGACCGGCAATGTCAACTGAGTAAGCCGCTTGTCACAGTGCACTTTTGTTTATCCTGCTGAATAAATAAATTTAGGTCTGTCTATTCACCAATCAAATTACTTGATCTATTGTATTCGTTCAATTTACAAACTGCTTGGCAAATAGTGTAGGTTCTGATCTGCATCGTCACTTAAACATTTTTTTTTCTAACAAAATGGGTGTTATGTGACTGAAACTTTGACTGAATAAACTGTATGTGACTGGGGTCACCTAAATATAGGGATGGATAGATGGATGGGTGAATGGGTGGATGGATCGGTAGTGAGTGAGTGATTATTTGATTGATCGGCAGTGAATAAGAGAGTGAGTGCGGACGGATGGAATGACAGTTA